>JAFVLL020010395.1:66627-87205 GCA_021397915.2 Tor tambroides
CTGATATTTACGGTAAGCCAAGTTCAATGTCGTTCTTTCACATTACGGGCGTCTCTTTTCTAAGCTGTATGGTAATGTTTCTCCCTCCATCGGCGCGTTGCAATACCGTCTTTCAGCCAATGGGGTCGCTGCGCCTCCACTTTGCACGCGAGGACGTCCACACAACCCTGTATGAAAGAGACGGAGCTTTGTGCCCTAAACTAAAAAAAACACCTGAACCTGAACCCGAACCCGACTCATGAATTAAAACAACGACTTGTCTGTGAGGTAATGACCGGGGAATGATCTGTAGGTGGCTGTAAGGCAACTGGGGTCGCTCGAGGGAGTTTAATTCAAACAGTTTGTGTGGGATGATCAAGTTGGTGGTCGCTGTTTGCCTCGCCGAGTGAACTTGTACAGAGAAAACAAGTAAACATTTTAGATTTCTTACCGTCTAAAGTTAAGATAACGGCCGTAGTGGAGTAGTGTCGAGTGAACGATATGGAATAAATGTTTTTGGGGTCACAAGAAGCGGCGGGTTGGGATTTTAAAAGGTAAATGTGAGTGTTGGCTGTGTGTTTGTTGAATAGTTTGAGGCCTGGAGCTGACGGCTAGGCCAGTAGTAGCTCAAGGAGCTCTTTACTCTCCTAAGGCGCTTTTAAACGATGTTTTATTATCCAAGTAGTGTGGTTATGTCTGAATGTGCATAATATGTGGAGACCCTTGTCAGGAGAGCTTTAAATGCATAGATACTACGTTTTAGAGTAAAAGCGCGGCAGCGGAGCGGGTCTCGTTAGCTCTCAGGCTAGGACTGCTATTAGCTTCATTAGCTTCGTGCTTTTATTCGGGATTTTTCCGCAAACTGTCGTCTGTACGGTTTTCGTGTCATTGCACGGTTATAGAGATGTTAGCTACACGCCCAGAGAGCACGAAACAGAAGTGCATAAGGTGTTTTTCGGTGTTTTTGTAGTGGTGTGGTGGGTTTGTGTGCTGAACTTTAGTGTTGTTGCCTATAGAGGCCAGTAGAGGATCGTCTGTCTGTCTGGAGAATGATGATGGAGTTCCCGCAGCAGCCTCAGCAGCAAAGACCGGCGGGGGACGGAAAGATCATCTACCCACTGGGTGTCAAAGAGATCACTGATAAAATCAGCAACGATGAAGTCGTCAAACGACTCAAGGTAAGAGTGACAAATGCGATCACATCACTGGAATTAATATATCCAGCTTTATTGCAGGTTTAATTAATAGAAGTTACTAGTTAGATGCTTTATTGGAAAACACTAATGCATGCTTCAGTTCTTAATCTATAGTAGTATTATTTATATAATGTTTTAATGTCCCTCTTCTGAAGATGGCCGTGATGTTGTGTCCTGTCTGTACTGTACTTGATGACAAGCAGTCACATAGTTTCCTGTAACAGGTTAAATGGCATTTGTGAGTCTAGTTTAGTTCTAGTTAAATCCAATTTTTACTCATCAAGAGACGTTTGGTGAATGTACATGGACCAGTAATAGTGCACTGATAATATGCAAAATGCAGCTATCATATTGCTATTGCTCAGGCTTTTAGGGCTATGAACATGGAGGCTAGAGGTTTAATGAATAGTTCACACAAAACTGAAAATTCTCTGAAAAATCACTCAACCTTAGGCCATCTAAGATGATGAGCATGATTCTTTTTCAAAATAGAATTGAAGAAATTTATCATTTCATCACTTGCTTACCAGTGGATCCGCTGCAGTGAATGGGTGCTGTCTGAAGGAGAGCGTCACAATAATTCACAACACAATTCCAGTCCATCACGTAACATCTTGTGAAGCTAAAAGCTGCGTGTTTGTAATAAACAAACCAATCATCAAGACGTTTTACTTCAAAGTGTTGCTTACGGCTAAGTCCCTCATCTATAATATTGCTTTATCCAATGAAAAAAAATCATCTTGTCTGAAGCAGGAGAGAAATACACGCTGATCAAACGCAATCTACAAGCAAAAAAAGTTCTAAACAAATATGAAAGTGGATTTTGATGTGAGAGGACAACCAGGGATGCACTTTTTCACTGGAGTAATCATTATTATGGATTATGGACTATTATGGCCGGAAGTTAAAAAGTCTTAATGAATAATTAAATACAAACATGCAGCTTTTTACTTCAAGATGTTAATTGATAGACTAGAGTTGAGTTGTGGATTATTGTGATGTTTTTATCTGCTGTTTGAACTCTCATTTTGACAGCACCCATTCACTGCAGAGGGTCCATTGGTGAGCAAGTGATAAAATGCTAAATTTCTCCAAATCTGTTTTGATAAGGGGGGAAAAAAACTTATCTACATCTTGGATATCCTGAAAGTGAGTACATTTTATTAGCTTGATGTGATCAGACCTACACCTTGGCGACTTTCTTTCTGTGAAAAAATCCCTTAGACTTGCACTGCCAGAGGGAGTAAAGCTGTATCTAGTGAATATTAAGACATTGCGGTGGGCACTTTTGATTTGGGTCAGTAAACAACTCATTTCTTGCTGTCATTTTCAGTGCATAATTGATGTTTGTGTTCTTTCTGTTTGTTTGAATAGCCTATGTATTGATGGAAGTCAGTGGTACAGAAAGGGTAGTACTGCAGTAGTGTTGTTTAGAAAAGCTTTCAGAACAAAAGAACTTAGTTTACTGCATTTTTCCTAGGGTGTATTCACACCAGGAAAGTCCGATAGTTCACTTGCTTTGGTCCGGACCAAATAGAATGTTTTTTTGTTTTTTTGTTTGTTTGTTTGGTGCGGTTCGCTTTCACACTGCCCTTTTTGCAAGTGAACCAGAAATTGTAAACAAAACCACACGTGTGCCAAGGTCATCCATTCATTGGACACAAATTCTCAAGCAGGGAAAGCAGGAAGTGCAAAAACAGGCTAATCATGGATATCTTTCGTAGTGCAATTTTTATTCTTTACTGATTTGCTGTTATGAGATACTAACGCAATATGAAGAAACTTATGGGCATCAAATGAGACAATGTCATACGATGTAATTACAACTTGCCGAAAATAAAATCTATAGATATAAAATACTTAAAGCATATCAAAATGTTAATTTAAACATTTAACTTAGATAAATGTCGCTAGGCGCGCCAATCGTTTATGCAGAAATTAGAGCTAGTAACCCTTCAGGGCGTCAATGGAAACAAATTAAATACTCCGTAATTGTTGCTCATAAAGGTAAGAATAATGCATTGTTGAACTATAGGAATTCTATTTTTATTTGTGTGCACTCACAATATCGAAAGCATTAATTGCTTTTCAAAATAAAGTAAACTAATAGGATGCGCCCCTTGTCCCGGTCTTGAACAGGGCTTCACAAAAATGAAAGCAGAGCTCAGTGAATATTTCCCTTTCAGACATGAAGTAGATATATATATAGAAAGCTTTGAATTACCTACAAAACTAAATAATTCATATCAAAAACAAAAACTCTTTCATTATATTTCGTAAGATGCATTTTCTTTATAAAGGCCGCGTCAATGAGGAGATGGGCGAGTCAGGATTTTTAACTTCATCTTTGTGACACTGACTCAGAAAACACTAGTTTATTAATAAATAAAAAAAATATCTCTAACCTATTTCCCCCAGACACATTCATTGCAACTTTTGCTACAGGGCTTTAAATAGCTTGAGCCTATTTAGTGCGCTCCGTCAACGTTACTGTAGGCGCTATTAGTCATGAAAACTCATATTTTGCACACATTTTTAAGCATTCGCGGTTTAAAAACAAGTAATTTAGCTATTAGGCCCCAAACAACAGCACTATGTCGCGAGCTACGTGTTTCTAGCGCCAATTTCTACCAATTCGTTCGGATCAAGGCAGTTCCTTCACACCTTACTTGAACACGTACAAGGATTAGATTTGAACCAGAAACCCGAGACCACCTCTTCAGCTGGTCTAGGATTGATTTGTTTGGTCGCGCTTTCCAGAGTGCGATTGCTGTATTCACACCTGCCCAAAAGATCCGCACCAAAGGGGGAAACGAACCAGAGTTCGTTTTAATCGAACCAAACAAGACAGGTGTGAATACACCCTCAGTGTTTATTTATTTTGAAATAATTTTTGGGAATAAATGTAATTATTTTAAATGGGTCATGAACTGCCCTGTTTTAACCCCACTCATCAGAATGCTCTGTTTGAATAGGCGTGGTGGATTGTAAACTCGGAAGTAAACACCCACTGCTATGATTGGCAAACAGTTGTGTATGTTTGACAGCCTACATCCTTCATAGATGGACGCTGCTGTGTTTTAGGTTAAAAACGCATAAATTAGGGATGCCCCAAATGTTCAGCAACTGAAATTATTCAGCCGAAAATAGCAAAAAAAAAGCTCTTTCGATGTTCGGCCAAATAAGCGAAAAGACAGAATAAATTAGGGCTGTGCAATTAATCGCATGCGATTCTCATGCGCATCTCGTCAGTAAAGCCGGCTCCATGATTAGTGCTAAATCTCCATCACCTGTTTTCAAATGGAGCGGCAGTTAATACACAGAGCCGTAGTTCACAGACAAGCTAGGCAATATCGCAGATGAATCGCATTCAATTATGAACGCGATATCGCGTAGCTTGTCAGTGAACTCTGGCTCTGTGTATTAACTGCCGCTCCATTTGAAAACAGGTGGTGGAGATTTAGCGCTAATCACTAAACTAAAAATGAAAGTAAAAAAAAAGCACAGACTAATTGAGTAAAAAGGCTGTTTTGATTACCCCATTACAGTCACTTTACAGTTAGTGCTCTCATGCATATACACTACCTTGTAGGTTTAAAATTCTACAGATGTCACATTTATATTGTCCAACTACAAATATTTCAGTAAAATGTATATTTTAGTCAGAGTTATTGCGCTCCTATTTCATTGCGCCCTGTCTGTTTGGCGCGCATGCGCGCGGCGGTGCTCGTTCTAAACGAAGTCTGTGAAGTTTAGCGGAGAATCGCAAAGCAAAAGCTTATGCACTTCTGACAGCAAAATGGAAATATTTCCATGGCTTTCTAAAATCTACAGATGGAGAATATACCTATGAAATGTAAGTTATGCATTTAGGAATAGAGCACATAGCTTAAACCAGCGCGTCTCTGTCAGCGGCACACGCAGCCTTTCTGTCAGAGCATCTGACGGGGTGAACGCGAGCCGCTTTAACTATAAACTATAGGCTACTATATCTTACGAGTTTTTTTTTAAAGCCCTTCATATAAAGCTTGTCACATGTTTAGAACAAAGTGTATTATGCACTTTCTCCGCAGCAGTTCAGTCTGTGTCCTCCCTATAGATATTTTTTCAGATGCACTCGTATCAAACTCGATATTAACGGTATTGCTTCATACCGTATCGCTTATGAAAAATATATCGATATATCGTACAAACTCGATATACCGCCCAGCCCTAGTCTGGCACTTCATTAAAATAAAGTTCTTCAAATAAAGTTTGTTTCGTTTCTGCGTAGACCCGCGTTTGCTTCTTTTGTCATTTACCTACTACATGTGCGAGTTGCTGGGCGGGGCTAAACAGGCAGTGATGTAGAAGAAGGCATTGATCTTCTTCTGTGGAGGCGGTGTTTAGCCACACTATTACGTCATAAAGTGGCACATTCCGCAACCTGTCATTTTGGCATATTGGCTTCAGTATAAGCTGTTTTAGACTAACGAGAAAGTTTTGAGTCCTAAAACTTACAGAATGTTTTTATAGCACAATAACTTATCAAAAGATCAAGGGAATTTAGATTTCTTAGTTTAATTTTTCAGATTTTGTCTGAAACAATGTATTTCTTATATTATTAAAGAATGGGTTTCCCATTTTCAGGGGCTTAAATGAAAGATTGAACGTTTTTTCAAGTGCAGGAATAATTGTTAATCACCTCAGGTCCCATCTTTCACCAGACCACGTTGACATGTTAATTTCACTGAACAAAAAAGCATCATCTAAATAAGTAAAAATGGGCATTTTTGCATTATAACAACCATTTTAATGAGGGCTGGGTTTTGACACAAATTTCACGATTCAATTCGATTCTCATTCACAAGCTTGCGATTTGATTCCCAATTCGATTTGATTCGATTCAATATTGATTATTTTGGATATATATCAGGTACACATGCCAAATTTTCTCAAGGAAAAAAATTATCTTAACTAATGCTGTAAAATATACATGAGTCAGTTGGTACTACATTACTATAATATTGAAGGTTAAAACTTACAGATTTTTTAGGCTTAAATTGCTTAAATTACACTTAATAAAGTTTTATAATAAAAGTTACAATTATATAATATTTCTACTTCAAAATTTTTAATATAAACATTTAAATGGTGGCTGTCATAATATATAAATTAAACATTGAAGAACAGTAAAAGTTATAATGAATATATTATATGGTGCATGTATTTAGCAAAATGCCCCTCTCTACAGTTTATTTTTTCAGCTGACTAATGAGCTTATGATCACCGAATATGTTTTTTCTGAGGTAAATGTGACGTTACATGACATTGTTTACAAGCCGTTATATTGACGTCTTTACGCGGCTGAAACACTGATTGAGTGATTACATGAGACAGGATACGGATTGTAAAGTTGTACTCTTCGGATGTTTAGTCATGTTTATTTTGTGCTGGTATTAATGTGGAGGAGATGATCAGTTCACGTGCGCTACGCACTTGTCTTGTCTGTTCAACTGAGGCGCTACAGCGATCTGTCACTCCAAATGAAACCGCACCAAAACGGTATTTATTGTTTGAATATTGCAATACAATGGACAGAATTTGAAATCTGAGACTTTGTTTTATATTAAAAGTACCAAAGCACAATGATTATTGCGATATATTGGATGGGATGTGCTCTTCAATGTTCCGTCCATTAACTGAACACAGGCTAGACCAGTGGTTTTCAATCCTGTTCCTGGGGAGCCACCACTCTGCACATTTTGCATGTCTCCCTTATTTAACACACCTGATTCAGATCATCAGCTCATTAGGGGAGAGATCCATGAACTCCACTGTGTGTCAGATAAGAGAGACATACAAATTGTGCAGAGCGGTGGGTCCCCAGGAACAGGATTGAAAACCGCTGGGCTAGACCAGGGGTAGGCAAGGTAGGTCCTGGAGTGCCGATGTCCTGCAGAGTTTAGCTCCAACCCTGAAAAAAACCTCACCTGCCTGTAGCCCTAGTAATTCTGAAGACCTTGATTAGCTTGTTCAGGTGTGTTTGATTAGGGTTGGAGCTAAACTCTACAGGACAGCGGCACTCCAGGACTGACGTTGCCTACACCTGGGCTAGACTAATCGATCCTTGGGTTTTAAGAATCGATATTGTTTCGTAAAAATGAGAATTGATTAAAATCAATATATCAATTTTTTTTTTTTTACCCAGCCCTAGTTTTAATGCTGATGAACTTTCCTATTGTTTTTGACTTGTTTTAATATGTTGGCTAACGTTATATGAAGATGAAATTTGTCAGGTTATTAATTTATTTCCATTGTTCTGCATTGCCCCAGCTGATTTGAATAAATAAGCTATGCGTTGGCTGACAGTGAGTGTATGCTGCTCTTTTTTTTTTTTTTTCTTTCTTTCTTTTTAACGACCGCCTAAAATTAAATGATGATAATGCCAGTCAAGCGTACGGCATAATTGTGACCTATTTTTAGCGGAATTCATAGAGGGATTTGACAGTGTGATTCATAGATTAAATGTTTCAAATGTAGGCTATTATATACAGATGCACAGAGGTTTTTTTTTTTTTCTTACCATCTTTTTGGGGTTTCTTGGTTTTAGACTAGTCAGATACAACACTTCTGTTTAAACGACAGTCAAATTAAGTTAGTCGTAGCGCACATCCCTAGTTTATTCTCTACAGAAATCAACCTAATATTGGTTGGATTACTGCTTTGTTTCTGCATTTTAAAATTTTAACATTGAATTGCTAATTACAGTTTAGCTCTGTTTTAACTTAACTGAAGATTAGCATTATAAGACAAGGGCACTTCCTTCACTGTGGAAGTAAGAGTGGAGAGAAAGACAAGCTCATTGGTTTTTTGTGTGCATCTCAGGATTAATTCTCACCTACGTGTAATTAGGTGTGCATTGGTTTTTTTCTGCGTTCTTTGAATTAGAAATTAATATGTAATGTATAATATGGTGGAGAGATTAGTGCATTGTTGTGCTGCCTTATCCTCTTGATACTGTAATTCTTTGGAGTAGGGGTGTATGATATTGACAAAGATTTTTTTATTTTTTTATCTGTTCCAGCTTTTTCATTTGGCGAAAAAAAACAGACAATATTGTGTCTAAAATGTAATTCCCTTAAAGGAACACTCCACTTTATTTGAAAATAGGCTCATTTTAGAAGTCCCCGTAGAGTTAAACAGTTGAGTTTTACCGTTTTTGAATCCATTCAGCCGATCTCTGGGTCTGGTGCAAGGCAGGCGCAATGATATTACGCAGTGCCTGAAAGTAGTCCCCAGCTATACTATAACTAGTTACCTAGCTGGGGACTACTTTCAGGCACTGCGTAATATCACTGCGCCTGCTGAACCACGGTACGGCAGCAAAGTTCCTTGATTATTACGCCGGAACGAGAGTATAGTTCCTAGCCATATCGGCCTAGAAAATCGCAACTTTTCGTTTTCCGTCGGTCTTAGTACACGATGTAACTACAGAAGAGTCAAGTTTTAAATAGGAAAAATATCAAAACTCTTCGGTCATTTGAGCGAGATGCTAGGTCTAATCCGATTCAATGATCTATGCTAAGCTATGCTAAAAGTGCTACCGCCAGACCTGGAGATCGCCTGAATGGATTCAAAAACGGTAAAACTCAACTGTTTTAACTCTAGGGGAGTTGTAAAATGAGCCTATTTTCAAAAAAAGTGGAGTGTTCCTTTAATGCTAAATTTAAAGTTTTTTTTAAACTGTTGTATGAAGTTAATATTCATGATCACTAACCTTCAGGAAAACGGCACTTTTGCTTGTATAATATTACTTAACTATATCTTATCTTATAAAAAAAACATACAGGGATATTTTTGCTTAACATTGCTTTAATCATAGGGGCATTCTAATAGCTTCATCATGCAGTAAATGCTTTTGGACTAACTAAATGTTTAACATAACTAAATGTCAGCTTGCATATTGTTAAAACAATTCTGATATTGTGGACAATAAATATTGCACACCCCTACTGTTAAGTGTTTGTAAGCCATTGCTTCTGAGTGTTTTGTTCTGTTACACATTCAAGTGCAACTTGTAGACTCTCTAAATTGCTTTCCAGTCCTACATTTCAACTTGTGTGTCATTGTGTTTTGTGTTGTTACACACAACCATTATGGCAGTGCTGAATAGACGGATATGTTTTCAACAAATCAGGCCATTAAATATACCCTTTCAGCTAACATGTTGTTCACTTTTTGTGGAAAATAACATTGTGATCTCATAGATGAGGCTGTCCTTCTTGTGAACTAAACATGAATTAGGTCAGCCCATCCCCCCAGAATATCCAGTGGTGGTGGAAATAAATGGGTAATCAGATTGAAACGTAGTGCCGCAAGTTGCTTTTTTTCTCTCATAAGTCCTTAATGAAGTAAACAACTGTGGGATCTTTGCAGCAATCAATTTATACACGTTTCCAGAGATTCTTTCACTCTAACTTTGTGTAGTATTCACTTATTAAATGTGTAAAAATTTTGGTTGTTAGGGAGAGTATCAGAGTCTTTTGGAGGAAAATGGAGTGACTACTACTGGCCTTCCTGCTTTTTCCAGTGTGCTGTTTTGACTGAGTCTGAAGCTCAACTGCTTTCCTTGAGTTTAGAGCACAGGCTGCCCTTCCCCCCACTTTACCAAACACACTCACTCTCTCTCTCTCTCTCTCTCTCTCTCTCTCTCTCACACTCACTCACACTCACACACACACACACACACACACACACACACACACACACACACACACACACAGGCGCCAGAGAGAGGTAGAAAGTAGAGAAAATCATTTCTCCTGGGTCCTAGAACTATAAGTGTTCAGTGCTTATGAAAGATGAGATCTACAGAAAAGAGTGCATGCACACAAAGACTCAATGGTCATCTCAATTGAACATTGCACTCTTCATGCAGATTAGCCTAATTATTTACCTGTTGCAGAGTATGACCATTGCTTTTATGAAGAGGTAAATCCAATCAACAACAGATCTAGTCCCCACCCTACATTTTTTGTTGATCCTTTTTTGATAATTAATTTTCATATGCGTCACAATAAGGAAGAAAAGATCTGTCACTGTTTCCATTTCATTTGAACAAAAATTGCGGTCCAAACTGCACCAGCAAGGGCCAAAACAATGTTATTTTTGTCAATCAGTAATTATTCCAAATTTCTCCAAGACATTGGTTTTTATTTTAGGCAAGTAAAAGACTTGAAATTGCCATTGTGTTTTCTAGGGATGCACGCTATTGGATTTTTGCCGATATCTGATATGCCGATAATTTTCAACTCATTTTGACCGATAGCCAATGCTGATACCAATATATTTCCTTTTGTTTGGAAACAACACCAAGTCTCTCCTTGTGTGGATATTATAAGCAAATTGTTTTTAATTTTGGTTAGTTTTTAACAAGAACTTATTTGTTAGAATTAAATAATAATGAAGTTCTTTTATAATGACAGTACATTGACGCTTTGAAAATAACTATAAATAAACTATATATCAATCGCTGCATTTTTTTTTTTCTCGGAAAGATGCAGTAATAACCTTAATTTTATTTTAAGATTTAACATTTGTAGTTGGTCTAAAGCAAAAGAGCAAAAAATTCTGAAAATCTTTTAGAGCTCATCATTTGTTTAAAAAATGTAGGGTAAATGTACCTATTAAGCACACCAAATTCTACACTGAGTAACAAACACATCAATTGGTTAAGACATCAAATAGGATAATACATTTTTTTTTTTTTTTATAATCTGAGCTCGAATATGGAAGTGAGCTTAATGGGTACGTTTAACCTAACATATTACAAATTAATGAATAAATCAGTATATGTAAAATAATTTAATTTACAAGTGTCGTGTTTGTGTTTTTTTTTTTTTTAAATTCATGTAAGCTGTAGCTTCTGACCTTTAAATCAAAACATACTCATGATTTTATGACATTACTGCTTTATTTAATCAGAAACAGTCTAAATGTTGTTTGTGTATTCTACTTTCATTTTATTAGAAGTAGGCCAACAGCGCCTCTTACGGAATTAAAACTCCTTACCGAACGGGCGTTAGGACCCAGAGAAGGCTGCCGCTGCTGCCACTGCATGTGCTATTACTGTTTACTCTTATCATACACCGAACGCGTCATTCTGTATGTGCATTCTCAGTTTAAATGCAGCGATCCAAAACAATGAATCTAATCACCATTCAGGCAAAACTTTGCTTCAAGAATGAGCCACACTACTGACTTGATCTAATCGCTAGCACACCCATGAGCACGTGCGAGTTAACGTATTCCTCTTATCGACAAGACATGTCGGCATAATTTTACATATCAGGCCGATATCTACATTTAAATCCATTATCGGCCGATTCCGATATCGGTCCGATAATATCGTGCATCCTTAGCGTTTTCTGTCCAAGAATTTCACATTTTCTTTTTTCCATTTGCAAGACTTTTATTATAGTGGACCTAAACACATTTCTTGATCAAAGGTTTCTATAATCACTTCATTCCAGCTCTGCTCCTCACAAGTAAGAGAAAATCACTCTGAGCAATCTTGGAGTGAGAAAGGAAACACTCTGACTTTCAAAAACCAAGTTTCTTGCTGCTGTATAAATCACAGCTCCACCTCCATTTCCATTTCCACACAGCACCACATACATAATCTGGAACATTGTGAACACAGACAAGCAGTGTGATACAAACAGTGAAGCATGATATACTATATATCAGCATTCTTCATACACCCATCAGCCAATAATTTTTGAGGATTTTCTAATAACTATTTCAAAGTAATAAAGTAATTAGATTTCTTAATTACATTCACTTGTTGCCATGTTACAGGTTTGTATGTGCAGAAATTCACATGGCTCTGTGGTGTTAAAACCAAGGGAGACAATAGTTTTAAAAAAAAAAGTTTTCAAAATAAAGTCCTCAGTGTCCAGTGTTGGCACATGTGCCCTGCATGCACGATGCATTGATTTCCAAAGTCAATGTTTAATAAGCCTTATTTGTGTTCTGCTGTATTCAAGATCTATGTGTCTATGGACTATACACCTGTTACAAAACAAACATGCTTTTTGGCTCTGACAAAAAAAAAATGTTTTTGTTATTTTGCCAAGTTGCAGTTTGGTTTTGATTATGCTTGCTGCGGTAGACGGTGTTGGCAGTGATACTGGTGTTAAGCCGCAACACCGGTTATGTCACTTGCCCACAGCGGCACTGTCCCCCACCGTCATTTTTGTTTTTTATAGTAATAAAAATTAGGGCTTCACGATATTGGAAAAAACTCACATTGCAATATTTAGTTTTTCTGCAATTTATATATTACGATATGAAAAAAAAAAACAATCACCAGATGACTTGAATAGCTCTATTTGGAAAAAATGTATCCAATGATTGGGGTGATTTTGTAGGTGAGTAAATCAGCATAGAAAATAAACAAATTACAAGCATAGATAAATATAATAGAACAAAGATACAAATGAAATGAACAGTGCTTTATATTTTTTAGGTAATTCTAACAGTATTCAGGTACAGAAATTGAATAATCAAATCTAAAATAACACTGCATAGTCTTCATTGTATAAATTAAATCTAACAAATCTGTGTTAAAGCTACAAAAGTGTTTTGTTGTTTCATTAACATTCATGACACAGAAAGCCTCAGGAACATTAAACTGCTGTGAACCAATATACTGTTACACGTTCATTTTCTTTCTCAATTGTTTACCTTCACCTAAGCCATAAGCAACTGTGTTTACAAGGATACTTGCAGAGACATGCATTTTGACATCGTTGTGAACAGAATTCGGTCTTCACGTGTATCTGCGTGGCTCTCACCGTGTCTACACCGGACGCGAGCAGCATGACGCGACAAAATACTATAGAACCCATTATATGATGCTGACTACACTGGATGCGGCACGACACGACAAATCCCTGACAGTAAACTGATACCTTGTTTATAACATACTGACACAAAGTTCAAATGATTTGTAACGGTTGCACACATCGCGATATCGATGCTGAAACGATATATCGTGCAGCCCTAATAAAAATCATTTAGTTCAGTTGGAGAACAGACTACAATTATAACTGAATGCGGCTGCTGAATAACAGTCGCATCTCAGATCAGATTTAATTTATCATGTAAGGAGAGTCGAGCTGACTGACAAGAAGAGTGAGGTGAGACAGACAAGATAGCAGATGATTTAGTTTCAAAACGAAATACAAAAGTGCCTGTTTGACAATGTTTTGGATTTTGAAAAGCCTGTTGATTTTGCCGTTTATCTAAGGCGATTTTGGAAGTTTTTTTTTTTTTTTCAACATTAGTTTCTTATTTAATTAGTTCCACAGTTTTTGCTGATTTTACTTTGTTTAAACCTTGTTTAATTCGTTTATTTTATTTGACATCAAGGTGTATGCCGTGCCTGCAAGCTTTCTTATTCGTTTTGCTTATAAACTTTCTACATTTCTTATTTATTTGGTTCCACAGTGTTTACTTATTTTCAGTTTTGTACACCTATTTAAACTGTGCAAGTTATTTGTTATTTTATATAAGGCATAAGTGTATTTTTATTTGTTTTGTTAATAAAACTTCTATGATTTATAGATTTTTAGGCTAAGTGAGTTTGACGTTGTATTTTGTAGCGCTGAATTGCCGCTAATTCGCTTTTACAAGCTATTTAAAAGCCAAGCAAAACGAGGAAAAGAGCCCCACCACCCACCATGGTGATACCGGTAGTACCGGTGTTGTCACACGTCAATTAACCGATGGCAAAATTTCCTCACCGTCACAACTCTAGTTTTGATTCAGTAAAAGTTAGTCTGTGTTATTCCTTTTTCTGTATTGGCTGTGTAATGCTGCATTTACACTAGTGCGTTTTCATTTTAAAACAGGCAGACAATGCTGAAAGCCGCTAATGCTCATCATATCTCATAAATCAGTGGAAAATGAATAGAAATTATGATTCTGTTTAAAGAAATATGAAATAAAATAAAATTAGCTAACAAGTCCTAATGGACAGTATGATGTTGACCCAGAAGACCCAATCAGGGAGCGTAAGTGGCAGCCATGCCTTCGTTTTCAAAAGTCTCCATTTTGATCAGTCTACACTGAAATGCTACCCTAGAGTTTTTAAACTAAAACAGGGTCTGCAACGTTTCCAGAAGTCTCCGTTTTCGAAGGGGTCGAAAACTCTGGAGTAGTGTGGATGCCAGAGTTATGCATTTTAAAATGAAAATGCATTAGTGTTAAACTTAACTCTACAAGCTGTAGGCTTGTGCTGATGAGATGGAGGAAAGAGTGGTGTTTCACTGCTGCCTGCCACAGGCAGGGTTTTGAGGACTGTCAGTTTCAGTGTCTTGTTCTCTCAATCATGTCTAAGAGCAGTCATCTGCCGCTGCAATGGTGTGTGATGATTTGGTAGCAATTCATATGTCTGCAAAATGCAGTAAAACTATTTGTCCTCTTAACTCATTTTGTTAATGGTAACTATAATAATATTATGTTCTTACCTTTAAAAATAAAGTAGATGTATAAATTCCCTTCATTTCATTAATGCAGATTTATTGAATGTTAATGTAATGTTGTAGCTATTAACCTAAAAATTGTGTCCAGGTGCTGCTGGATTTGTTAAGTGTCTTAAAAGGTTTTCTGTTCAATTCATGAGAAATGCAGTTTTTTTTTTTTTTTTTTTTTGTGTTTAAACTTGTAAAATAGGTTTTATAGTTATGCAGTGTGCAAAAGCAAGTAGATTGTGTCTAAAGTTTAGAGAGATTTGCCTTTTACAGAATGATTAATTAAATAGTTTGAGATATTTTACTCGGTGTATAAGAGAAACTGTAAACGGGCATTAAATGACGCCTTTCTGTCTTATAGCTGGTGGTCAAGACATATATGGACATGGATCAAGACTCAGAGGAGGAAAAGCAGCAGTACTTGGCTTTGGCTCTTCACTTAGCCTCTGAGTTTTTCCTGCGAAACCCCAACAAAGATGTACGGTTACTTGTGGCCTGCTGTCTAGCTGACATCTTCAGGATTTATGCTCCAGAGGCCCCATACACCTCACATGACAAGCTCAAGGTATGACATGTACTGCTCAAAAGATAAACTTCATATCTCACATATGACTTTATTGATAAACTGACCTCTTGCTTATGGCTCACACTAAAAATGTATGATTGAAAACTGATCTCACACTTGCACCTCATGCAAGCTGCAAGCTGTCTTTTTTCCCCATACTGCACACTATCCCATCACCCATTATGAACCAACACCGAATTGAGATCAGCTCTACAGTTTAAAAAAATGTAATTAATTTTCTTTTTATCCTCCATCTAGGAAATTTTTCTCTTCATTACACGGCAGTTGAAGGGATTAGAGGATACCAAGAGCCCTCAGTTCAACAGATATTTTTACTTACTAGAGGTGAGCTTTTCTTTGCTTTGTTTTCACAAATAACTGGTTGTTTAGCATGTTTTAAATGTACTTTCAGGATTATAAGCCACATAGCAGCAATTGTTTTTCATTTAAGATTTCGAATGTAGTTTAATTGTCATAGCTAATATGTTGAACTTTAATTTGCACAGAACCTGGCATGGGTGAAGTCCTACAACATCTGTTTTGAATTGGAGGACTGTAATGAAATCTTCATCCAGCTCTTCAAAACCCTCTTTTCTGTCATCAAGTGAGTTTAATTTTAAGTCAGTTTAATCGTCTCTTCTGTTATGCAACTGTACTCTTTTTGATCAGGACTTCTCCCTCTTCCAGTAACAGCCATAATCAGAAGGTGCAGATGCACATGTTGGACCTGATGAGTTCCATCATCATGGAGGGAGATGGAGTGACGCAGGAGTTGCTGGACACAATCCTCATCAACCTCATCCCTGCTCACAAAGTAGGCAAACATCTTATTACTTCCCAGTCTCATTTCCTAGTCCAGTCTCAGATGGCTAACCAGTGTGTGGTTGTACCTCTTTCTGTGCTTTAGAACTTGAATAAGCAGGCATATGACCTGGCCAAGACTCTTCTGAAGAGAACGGTTCAGACCATTGAAACCTGCATTGCCTCAGTGAGTCACAAAAACATCCATTTGTCCTTTGAGAATTTAGTACATTTCAATGATGTAATGAGTTCAGTTCCTTTTAAGAAGACAAAATGTTATGACAGATGTTGTATTGACTTAAACCCTTACTTCTCTTTCTCTGTAGTTCTTTAATCAGGTGTTGGTGATGGGAAAGTCCTCTGTGAGTGATCTGTCTGAGCATGTATTTGACCTCATCCAGGAGCTCTTTGCAATCGACCCTCTGCTTCTTGTCTCTGTGATGCCACAACTTGAGTTCAAATTGAAGGTGACTTAATGCACATACACTTACTTGCACACCAGCTTGCATACAAACCCTTTTATTGCAAGACTAATCAGTTTTTTTGTTGTTTGTTTAGAGTAATGATGGAGAGGAGAGGTTGGCTGTAGTGAAACTGTTGGCTAAACTCTTTGGAGCAAAAGACTCTGAACTGGCCACTCAGAATCGCCCACTCTGGCAGTGCTTTCTGGGAAGGTGAGAGCTTCCTACATTGGAAAAACTGTCCTGAAAGACAGATTTTGAATATTTAGCATTTGAGGGTTTATTGAATTTTGATTTTATTTTTTATTTTCCTCCCATAGATTCAATGACATCCATGTTCCTGTGAGACTGGAGTGTGTGAAGTTTGCTAGCCACTGCCTGATGAACCACCCGGACCTTGCCAAGGATCTTACTGGTGTGTTCAGGATTAATGTGTGATGTCTACTGATTTTTTTCCATTTTAAGCATTGCTTGACTCGTAAGCATCTTGTGTAACTGTCTGTCTGTCACATCAGATTTTCTGAAGGTGAGATCACATGACCCAGAGGAGGCAATCAGGCATGATGTCATTGTGACCATCATCAACGCAGGGAAGAAAGACCTGAACCTGGTGAATGATCAACTGTTGGGGTTTGTCAGAGAGAGGATGTTGGACAAGAGGGTGAGAAATATGCAAAGGTTACCCTAAAGTCATCTGAGCTCAATGGCATGATTTTTTTTTTCAGTGATATACAATATGCAATATGAAAAAAGTACTGTATTGCCTTTAAAGAATGAATAATTCTAGAATGATTTGGGTGATTTTATTAGTGGTGGATCTGCATGGAGCATAAGTAATTTACGTGGAGAATAAAAAGTAATTTTTCAGTTTATTTTTGTGTGTGCACCATTCTTCATTGCTGAACAATTTGGGTGATCACACTTGGCCCTTAACAAGAACCAACTCACACCTCTTTCATTAACATTAAAGGGAACAGAAAAAAATCTTAGTCTACATTCCCACTATTTTTGACACATTAAATACCGCCATAAAAAATGTATTTTTTGTTATTTAATAAAAAATATTAAGCAAAAGTGACCATTGAACTGTGAAATAAAGTAATATTTAATAAAAATGCATTTATAGTACAACTGTAAAAGTACAGTGCTATTATTTGCATCTTAATTTCTTTTCAAATGTTAAACCATCAAACTTTTAATTTGCTGTTTTGCCAGCAAATATGTGCTGCAGGTTTCAGAATGAGACATGGCACTGTTCATTTACACTCAGCTCATGATACAGTATTTAAGCCTCTCAGAGCGGCTTGATGCAAAAACTCTCATGTAGCTCTCTCATTCGGCACAATTCCAAATGTTTCTATATTTGCAATGTAGCCTAGCATTTGGTTGCAAAACTATTATTTGTTTTGTAAGCTTTGTACTTCACTCGTGTCCCAATATCCACTTATTTTCCGATAAATTCCATTGTGATTTGATAAACTCGTATTGCAATATCGATTTTATTTTGAGATATCTTGGAGCTGTGATTCAAATCTACTTTGAATGTAAATGAAAAGGGAGCTGAGAAAAACACAGAACACTTCTGATGTATTCGATTAAATTTAATTATTATGTTTTGTTTCAGTGGCGTGTCCGTAAAGAAGCAATGATGGGGTTGGCTCAGCTTTATAAGAAGTACTGTCTGCACCATGAGGCCGGGAAGGAGTCCGCATTGAAAATCAGCTGGATCAAAGACAAGCTCTTACACATCTACTACCAGAACAGCATAGATGACAAGTAGGAGCCACACACCTGCGTGTACACACAAAGGATTTTGTGTGCTTCATTGACTAATTTATTGACATTAAACAATGAAGCATGCCTAATATCGAAGCGTCAGTTTCTTAAAGTGTGCTTGTGTAATAGGTTGCTGGTGGAGAAGATCTTTGCACAGTACATGGTTCCTCACAGTCTGGAGACTGAAGAGAAGATGAAGTGTCTGTACTACCTTTATGCCTGCCTGGACACTAACGCAGTCAAGTGAGTCTTAATCGACTGTTTTAAAAGCTTATCAGATTGCCAAGAGAGAGTCATCTGAACGTTTTGGACAGTATCACTGTACATATCTATTAACAGCACTCATCTCACTGATGTGTTCAATTATATCAAGCAGAGAACATCTCATTGTTTTTCAGAGCACTGAATGAAATGTGGAAGTGTCAGAATATGCTGAGAGGGCTTGTTCGAGAGCTGCTGGACTTACACAAATTGCCTACAGTAAGTTACACAAATACTAATACTCTAATTATAGTATGGTATAATAATACTCTCACTTACATATTTGGCTCTATTAATGGAACATGCACACACAAACACACCATAAAAATGCTGTGATATCTCACATTCACCTTGATGCTCTCTTTATTTGTTAAAGCCATAGTTAACCCAAAAATTGTAAATATTTACTCACAGTTATCTTGTTTTGAACCTGTATGCTGTCATTATTTTTCAGAGGAACACGAAAAGTCTGTGTAATGACAGGGTGACCAGGTCTACAATATACAAATATAAATTGTGAATTGTGTGCAGTATTCCAAATCTCATGGAGTCATACTGTAGAACTTTGTAAGGACCAGGCTTGTAGATGTATATGTATATTCTCAATATTAATTTTCTGCAGTATTGCTGCACTCGTACCATCTGCACTCTCACTTTTTCCTCTACATCAAGTTGACACAGTACAATATGTATTTCAATTAAAATGGAGCTAACTCCATCTTTGCATGTGCTGTGAGTTAAACAGGCTATTGGTGATATGGTGTGCGCCAGTTACGTTATCACATATGCATAATTTTCAACATATTTATGGATTAATGGTTACAGCATTTAATGTAGATTTGTAATGAAAAGCATTTACAAACAAGTAAAGAAATTAAGTTGTATTTTAATTTGACTAATGTAGTAAGAATCTAGTAGTATGAAATATTATTATTGTAATAACTGCAAAACAACAAAAAAATGATACTATATTCTGTCTTAGAAATATTATTGTTATTATCTTAGAATACTTACATAGAATCTTAGATACTGTTAGAATTTAATGCTCTTAATGTTGTGCAAATTTTTCTCAGTGGTGTCGAAAATGGTATTGAATACCAATATTTTTCAAGGTATTGTATCAAACTTAGAAATTCCAGTATCGTGACACGACGATATTTCTTGAAGTGTTTTTGCATGTAAGTGTGAGCCATTTCCTTCGCATATTGCATATTTTTTATTAAAAATGTTCTGAGGGACATTGAGAATGTGTTGTCCTAATCAAAGTGTTTTATTGTCTTGAGTGTTTGACATTTTTTACATGCCAAAGCATTAGTATAAATGACAGATACAGTGACAAACTAAAATATAACCATGTTGTTTTTTTCTTCCTGCAGTCTGAAGCAAATACCACAGCCATGTTTGGAAAACTTATGACCATTGCTAGTAAGCACACACTATATATATGCCTGTAAATGGATAGTTAGTGAATCCAACAGGTTTCACAATGTGTAATTCGTCTCTCTTATTCTCAGAGAATCTCCCAGATCCAGGTAAAGCTCAGGACTTTATGAAGAAGTTTAATCAGGTTCTGGGTGAAGATGAGAAACTCCGTCTTCAGCTTGAGCAACTGATCAGCCCCACCTGCTCATGTAAACAGGCTGAACAGTGTGTGGTAAGTTTAAAAACACTATCTCCACCAATCACATTCAACACTGCACTTTCCAAGCTCACATGATAGGTTTTCATATATAATGTATGTAATGCATATTAACTAAGACCTGTTCCAATCAACAGTATGTAGTAGTATTAAACAGATATAAGTCATTTAAGAGTGGCATTTTTTTTTTTTTCCAGAGAGAAATCACACGAAAGCTGACGTTCCCCAAGCAACCCACAAACCCATTCCTGGAGATGGTGAAATTTCTGCTGGAGAGAATCGCACCGGTGCACATCGACTCTGAGGCCATCAGGTAGGCAATGAGGTCAAATGGCAGATGAGAATTTTTTTTTTTTTTTTTTTAATTAATGAACATGCAT
>JAFVLL020010395.1:87305-131143 GCA_021397915.2 Tor tambroides
AACCTCCCAGCGTATCCTTCAGTCTTGCATTCAACGGTTTGACCAGTCTCAGCCTCACGCGTGCTGCACGTGAGTTGGCCACGCCCACTTATTTACATTTCGCGGTATACACGGAATAAAAAATTCTTTTACGGTACACATTTCATTTCGCGGTAACGATATATACCTTCATGCCGCCCAGCCCTAAATGTAAATATAAGATTTTCTAATAACTAATCTTAAGCCGCGGTCACACTAGACTTTGAGCATGCGAAATTCCCTCGGATGCTGCAACAGTTGCGATATGACATCATGCTCTGCAGCATCTTTTAAAAAGTTAAATTCAACACATGACAAATAATAGTACATCTAAAATGTAAAAACATATAATCTACTACACTTTCCTGCAGCGCTGCAGTTTTAATTTTATGCACTTTTAATTCAGCTACGAAGTCATGCTGTGACGTATCGATCTGCCATTGGTCACACGGTGTCACGTGATGCGAATTCGCAGCGCGGAGTTCACCAAGCTTGAACTTTGGAATGCAGCGAAATGCGAAAACTTTTGGCACAGGCTTGCGTTTCTGGTCTGACGCATTCGCATGCGTATGAATGGAAGTTAATGGAACGAAAAGTGCAGTGTGACCACCCCTTTAAAGTAATTACATTCACTTGTTGCCATGTTACAAGTTTGTATATGCAGAAATTCACACAGATCCGTGGCATTAAAACCAAGAGAGACATTAATATTTATAAAAAAAAATAATAATAATAAAATTAAAATCCTAAGCGTCCTTTTAACCATGTGACCTGATGCATTGATTTCCAAAGTCAATGTTTAATAAGCCTTATTTGTGTCCTGCTGAATTTGCGTATCTATGGACTATACACCTGTTACAAAAAAAACATGTTTTTTTGACTATGACAAGAAAAAGTTATTTTTCCAAGTTGGAGTTTTGTTTTAATGCAGTCTAAGTTAGTCTATATGAGCTGATTCAAGCAAAGTAAACATGTAAAAATATCAATATTTCTCAAAATGTGTGCACATTTGGACTAAAAGCCCTAATGGACACTGTTGACCCAGAAGACCCTATCAGGGAGCGAATGTGGGCAGCCACACCTTCGTTTTTAAAAGTTTCTGTTTTGGTCAGTCTACACATGCTACACTGGAGTTTTCAAACTAAAACAGGGTCCAGAAGTCTCCCTTTTTGAGGGTCGAAAACTCCAGAGTAGTGTGGATGCCAGGCATAACCGTAGCAAATGTAATGTGTTTTAAACTAATGCACTAGTGTTAAATGGAGTCTAAAGTAGGGATGCACGATATATCGGCCACCATATCTGTATCGGCCGATAAATGTTAATTTTTCTGTTATCATTATTGAACCGATAAGAAAATTTGGCCGATGTATTAAATCCAATAAATAATGCATTATTTCCTGCAGAGACTCTTCAGATGTGCACTGTTCGCAATGATGGTTTTTAATTGCTTGGAATATTATTGGAATCACTTTGAAAAGGAAAATACAGTGAAGTGCAACATGTGCAGGGCAAGTCTGTCATATTATGAGATCATTACTGTAAAATAATCAATGGAATCTTTGTGCGCCCATGTTTTAGCGTGCGTTATACAGGAAGAGCGCATCCACAACGGATCTACACATTCATGACTAGCTAAGTTAAGTTCGCTTGTGCATTTGCAGCCTTTTGTGCAATTGTAGGTGGTAATATTGTGTTTATTTTATGCATATTATCTGATTTATCTCATAGGCCAATAGAATTCGTTTGGTTAAACTAATAGAGCGTTAATAGAGTGCTTCAGTTTGCCAGTGATCATCTTTAGCTCAGCGCATGCAGCTCAAACAGCAGCGCACAACATTAATAACTATGTGATTGGGACTATCATATATATAATATTATAATGAGAACACTATTATTATAAAACTTTTGTGAATTCTTTGGTCTAATTTGTCGTGTTTCAGCGCGTTGTTGCAGGAAGAGCGCATCCACAACAGCAGTTACACATTCGGGTTAGCACGTAACTTAGTTCGAGTTCACTTGTGCATTTGCGTCTTTTTGTACATACAAGTAGTAATATTATGTTTAGTGTATGTTGTATTAATAGCTGATTAATCTCATAGATGATGCGTTTCTTTGAGTTAAATAAGCTGGAAAGTGCTTCAGTTTACCAGTGTGCATTCAGCTTTTCAGTTTCAGCGCACGCAGCTTGGAACAGCAATGCACAACATTAATAACAATGATTGAATTTGAGACTATCAGGTATATAATATTATAATGAGAACACTTATTATAAAACGTTGTGAATTCTTTGGTCTAATTTGTCGTGTTTCAGTGCGTTGTTGCAGGGAGAGCGCACCCACAACAGAAGTACACATTCTAATTAGCAGTTCGAGTTCATTTGTGCATTTTTGTACATATATAAGTTGTAGGCTAATATTATGTTTATTTTGTGTAAATAGCTGATTATTCTCATATAGGCCTATGATTCGTTTCCTTGAGTAAAATAAGACGCCAGCAAAATGCTTCAGTTTACCGGTGTGCATTCAGCTTTTCAGTTTCAGCGCATGCAGCTAGAACAGCAATGCTCAACATTAATAACAATGATTGGGACTATTATATATATAATATTATAATGAGAACACTATTATAATAAATCGTTGTGAATTCTGGTTGGTTTAATTTGTCGTGTTTCAGCACGTTAATCCGGGAAGAGCCAAGAACGCGTCACATCTTATTAGCGTGTAACTTAGTTCAACATCACTTATGCATTTGTGTCTTTTTGTGTATATATAAGTTATAATATGCTTATATTGAATAAATAAGCGCTTCAATTTACCGGTGTTCATTCAGCTCTTCAGCAGCACACGCAGCTATTTGGAATAGTGGTATTAATTTAAGATACTACTTTTTCAAGATCATTGATATATTAATAATAATAACCACCACTTTTATTTTTATATCTTATTATTTTCATCAACAATATGGATTAATTAAAATAATTTAATTGTCAGTACGGAGGCTATTCCATTGAATTCACCTATGGCACATGAATATATATATATTTTTTTTTTTTTTTTTTTTTTTTTTTTTTTTAAACATGTAACGTTAAGTAATGTTGTCCAGTGACTTGTTTGCATTATTTAAGCATTGTTTTATTTATTTGTAAGGCTGCTTTGTTTGATTTATTTTTAAGTGTTTAATGGCTTTTAAAGGTGAGAATTTTTTTGTAGTCAGGCTCTCAAAAATTCAATAAAAATTTGGATTTAGATTTATCGGCCAACATATCGGTTATCGGCTTTCATTTATAAAGAATTATCGGTTATCGGTATCGGCCAAAATTTTCATATCGGTGCATCCCTGGTCTAAAGCTTGTACAGCTTGTGCTGATGAGATGGAGGAGAGAGTGGTGTTGTGGTGCCATACTGCTGCCTGCCACAGGCAGGAATTTGAGAACTGTCAGTTTCAGTGTCATTCATGTGTTATTCTCTCTGTCATTGTCCTATCTAAGAGCAGTCATCTGCCGGTGCAACGGTGTGTGATGAATTGGTAGCAATTCATATGTCTGCAAAATGAAGTAAAAATATTTGTGCTCTGAACTATTTTGTTTATGATAACTATAATATAATATAATATTCTCATCTTTAAAAAAAGATAGATAGATAGATAGATGCATTCCCTTCACTTCATTTATGTAGAATCAGTGAATGTTAATGTAATGCTGTAGCTATTAACCTGAAAAATTGTGTCCAGGTGCTGCTGAATTTGTAAATAGTGGTTAGAAGGTCTTAAAAGGTTAAAAGTTCATGAGAAATACACAGGGTTTTTTTTAGTGCTTAAAGTTTTGTTAAATAGCTTTTATAGTTATGCAGTGTGTAAAAGCTGGTAGATTGTGTCTGAAGTTTAGAGAAATTAGCTTTTTACAAACTGATTAATTAAATGGTTTGAGATATTTTACTCAGTATATAAGAGAAACTGTAAAACGGCATTAAATGACACCTCTGTCTTATAGCTGGTGGTCAAGACATATATGGACATGGATCAAGACTCTGAGGAGGAAAAGCAGCAGTACTTGGCTTTGGCTCTTCACTTGGCCTCTGAGTTTTTCCTCCGAAACCCCAACAAGGATGTACGGTTACTTGTGGCCTGCTGTCTTGCTGACATCTTCAGGATTTATGCTCCAGAGGCCCCATACACCTCACATGACAAGCTCAAGGTATGACATGTACTCCTCAAAAAATCAACTTCATATCTCACATATGACTTTATTGATAAACTCACCTCTTGCTTATGGCTCACATTAAAAATGTATGATTAAAAACTGATCATGCACTTGCACCTCGTGTCAAGCTGTCTCTTTCCCCATCTTGCACACAGTCCCATCACCCACATGAAACGACACAGAATTGAGATGAGCTCTTCAGTTTAAATAAAGATGTCATTGGTTTTCTTTTTATCCTCCATCTAGGAAATTTTTCTCTTCATTACACGGCAATTGAAGGGATTAGAGGATACCAAGAGCCCTCAGTTCAACAGATATTTTTACTTACTAGAGGTGAGATGGATCATTCAATCAGAGTTTATTCATGTCATTTAATCACAGCTTTTCTTTGCTGTGTTTTCACAAATAACTGGTTGTTTATGTATGCATGTTTTAAATTTACTTTCGGTCTTGTGGGATTATAAGACACACAGCAGCAATATTTACCAGTTTGCTTTTCATTTAATATTTAGCATCTAGTTTAATTGTCATAGCTAATATTTTGAACTTTCATTTGCACAGAACCTGGCATGGGTGAAGTCCTACAACATCTGTTTTGAATTGGAGGACTGTAATGAGATCTTCATTCAGCTCTTCAAAACCCTCTTTTCTGTCATCAAGTGAGTTTAATTTTAAGTGAGTTTAATCGTCTCTTCTGTTACGCAACTGTACTCTTTTTGATCAGGACTTTTTCCTCTTCCAGTAACAGCCATAATCAGAAGGTGCAGATGCACATGTTGGACCTGATGAGTTCCATCATCATGGAGGGAGATGGAGTGACGCAGGAGCTGCTGGACACAATCCTCATCAACCTCATCCCTGCTCACAAAGTAGGCAAACATCTTATTACTTCCCAGACTTTTTTCCCAGTCCAGTCTCAGATGGCTAACCAGTATGTGGTTGTACCCTTTCTGTGCTTTAGAACTTGAATAAGCAGGCATATGACCTGGCCAAGACTCTTCTGAAGAGAACAGTTCAGACCATCGAAACCTGCATTGCCTCAGTGAGTCACAAGAACATCCATTTGCATTTCTGTCCTTTCAGAATTGAGTATGTTTCAGTGATGTAATGCGTTCAGTTCCTTTTAAAAAGACAGAATGTTATGACAGATGTTGTTTTGACTTAATCTCTTTCTTCTCTTTCTCTGTAGTTCTTTAATCAGGTGTTGGTGATGGGAAAGTCCTCCGTGAGTGATCTGTCTGAGCATGTATTTGACCTCATTCAGGAGCTCTTTGCAATCGACCCTCTGCTCCTTGTCTCTGTGATGCCACAACTTGAGTTCAAACTGAAGGTGAATAAATACACTTACTTGCACACCAGCTTGCATACAAACTCTTTTATTGCAAGATTAATCTGTTTTTTGTTGTCTGTTTAGAGTAATGATGGAGAAGAGAGGTTGGCTGTGGTGAAACTGTTGGCTAAACTCTTTGGAGCAAAAGACTCTGAACTGGCCACTCAGAATCGCCCACTCTGGCAGTGCTTTCTGGGAAGGTGAGAGCTTCCTACCATTAAAAAAAACTGGCCTGAAAGACAGTTTTGGAATATTTTATTTCATTCTGATTTTTTTTCTTTTCCTCCCAAAGGTTCAATGACATCCATGTTCCTGTGAGACTGGAATGTGTGAAGTTTGCAAGCCACTGCCTGATGAACCACCCAGACCTTGCCAAGGATCTTACAGGTGTGTTCAGGATTAATGGGATGTCTACTGATTTTTCCATTGTAAGCATTGCTTGACTCGTAAACATTTTGTGTAATGTCTGTCTGTCACATCAGATTTTCTAAAGGTGAGATCACATGACCCAGAGGAGGCAATCAGGCATGATGTCATTGTGACCATCATCAACGCAGGGAAGAAAGATCTGAACCTGGTGAATGATCAACTGTTGGGGTTTGTCAGAGAGCGAATGTTGGACAAGAGGGTAAGTAAGGTGCAAGGTTTACCCTAAAGTCATCCAAGCTCAATTTATATTAGGGCTGCATGAAAGAATACCATTGTTGTTTTTTTCAGTGATATACATTGCGATATGAAAAGAATGAATCAATCTAGATTTTATTAGTAGTGCATAGAGCATAAAAAAAATTGTTTAGGGTAAAAAGTAATATTTCAGTTTTTAAAATTATTATTATTGTGTGTGCACCATTCTTCATGAGTGAACAATTGGGTGTTCACACTTGGCTCTTTACAAGAACCAGTTCAAACTTCTTTCAGTAACAATAAATTGAACAGAGAAAAATCTTTTGGTTTACTTTCCCACTATTTTTTGACACATTCAATGATGCTATAAAAATTAATGTATTTTTTAATTAAATTATTAAATAAAAAATATTAAGAAAAAGTGACTATTGAACTGTTAAATAAAACATTTTATATTTAATTAAAATGTATTTATAGTACAACTGTAAAAGTACAATGCTACTATTTGCATCTTAATTTTTCAAAAGTTAAACCATCAAACTTTTATTTTGCAGTTTTGCCAGCAAATAAATACATGTACTGCAGGTTTGAGTGAGACATGGCACTGTGTTCATTTACACTCAGCTTATGAATACAGTATTTTAGCATCTCAGAGCGGCTTGATGCAGGAACACTGTATCATGAGCTGCACATGTGTAGATGAACACAGTACCATGATTCGCTCTGAAACCCTCTGCATATTTACCATGTTTTTCATAACAAAGTTGCACCTGAGTGTAAGTCGCACCAGGTCAAAATTGCATTAAGAGAAAAAAAAACAGAGAAGTGGCATCAGTGTATAAGTCGTATGACACAGGTTATTACATTCAGAAATATAAAATATTGTTAAATAAAACATTTATAAATATTCTGAACATTATAATGATATTTATTATAAACAGCATTTAGGCTATCATAAAGGCCATTGAATTTAATTTTGATGTTTTGTTTCAGTGGCGTGTTCGCAAAGAAGCAATGATGGGTTTGGCTCAGCTTTATAAGAAGTACTGTCTGCACCATGAGGCGGGGAAGGAGTCCGCTTTGAAAATCAGCTGGATCAAAGACAAGCTCTTACACATCTACTACCAGAACAGCATAGATGACAAGTAGGAGCCATGCACACACGTGTGCACACAAATGATTTCATGTGCTTCGTTGACTAATTTATTGACATTAAAACAATGAAGCATGTCTAATATGGAAACCACAGGTTCTTAAAGTGTGCTTGTGTCTTAGGTTGCTGGTGGAGAAGATCTTTGCACAGTACATGGTTCCTCACAGTCTGGAGACTGAGGAGAAGATGAAGTGTCTGTACTACCTTTATGCCTGTCTGGACACTAACGCAGTCAAGTGAGTCTAAATCGACTGTTTTAAAAGCTTATCATATTGCCAAGAGAGAGTCTCTGGTTCTCATCTGACAGTTTTGGACAGTATCATTGTACTTCTATTAACAGCACTCATCTCACTGATGTGTTTAATTATATCAAGCAGAGAACGTCTCATTGTTTTTCAGAGCACTGAATGAAATGTGGAAGTGTCAGAATATGCTGAGAGGGCTTGTTCGAGAACTGCTGGACTTACACAAATTGCCTACAGTAAGTTACACAAACACTAATACACTCTCACTTACATATTTGGATCTATTATTGGAACATACACATGCAAACACACCATAAAAATGCTGTAATAACTCATACTCAACTTGATGCTCTCCTTATTTGTTAAAGCCATAGTTAACCCAAAAGTTGTAATTATTTACTCACCATTATTTTGTTTTATAACCTGTATGCAGTCATTATTTTTCAGAGGAACACAAAGTCTGTGTTATGACAGCTCATGGTGACCAGGTCTATGAATATAAATTATGAATATATGAATATAAATTATGAAATGTGTGCAGTATTCCAAATCTTGTGAAGTCATACTGTAGAACTCTGTAAGGAACAGGCTATTTTTTTGACAAATGTTTCTATATATTCTCAATATTAATTTTCTGCACTTTTGGTACACTGGTACCATTTGCACTCTCTCTCACTTTTTCTTCTACATCAAATTCACACACACTGCAATATGTATTTCAATTAAAATGCAGCTAACTCCATCTCTGCATGTGCTGTGAGTTAAACAGGCATTTGGGAATACAATGCATGCCAGTTACGTGTTATCACATTAGCATAATTTCCAACATATTTGTGGATGAATGGTTACAGCATTTCATGTAGATTTGTAATGAAAAGCATTTGCAAACCTGTTTTCTGCCAAAGTCAAAACTTGAGGGCTTCTCTTGCAAGTAGAGAAATTAAGTCATAAGTAGGGCTGGGTTTTGACACAAATTTCACGATTCGATTCGATTCTCATTCACAAGCTTGCGATTCGATTCAATTTTGATTATTTTGGATATATATCAGGTACAGTAGGCTACATGCCAAATTTTCGCAAGGAAAAAAAATCTCTCAACTAAATGCTGTAAAATATACATGAGTCAGTTGGTACTAGCTACATTACTATAATGAAGGTTAATAATTGAAGGTTAAAACTGATTTGTAGGCTGCACAACTGCTAAAATTACACTTAATGAAGTTTTTAAAATAAAGTTACAGTTAGCTACATTATATTTCTACTTCAGTTATTTTGATTTTTTTTTTTTTTTACAGGCTATAAACATTTGAAATGGTGGCTGTCAAAACTTGATGGATTTATTCAGACGTAAATTAAACACTGAAGAACAGTAAAAATTATAATTTATAATGAATATGTTACATAGTGCATATATTTAGCAACATGCCCCTCTCTACAGTTTATTTTTCTAGCTGACTAATGAGTTCTTGGTCACCAAATGTGTTTTTTCTGTGGTAAATATGACGTTACTTGACATTGTTTAAAAGCCGTTATATTGACGTCTTTGCGCGGCTGAAACACTGATTGAGCGATTACAAGAGACAGGATACGGATTGTAAAGTTGTACTCTTTCTTTTAACTTACCTTCGGATGTTTAGTCATGTTTATTTTGTGCTGGAACTGGTATTAATATGGAGGAGATGATCAGTTCATGTGTGCTATGCACTGCCGCGTCTATTGAACTGAGGCGCTACAGAATTTGAAATCTGAGACATTGTTTCATATTAAAAGTACCAAAGCACAATGCTTATTGTGATTTATTTTAATGGGAAGTGCCCTTCAATGTTCCGTCCATTAACTGAACGCTGGCTAGAATTTAAGAATCGATATTGTTCTGTAAAAATGAGAATCGATTAAAATCAAGATATCAATATTTTTTTTACCCAGCCCTAGTCATAAGTATTTAAATTTTACTAATATAGTAAAATACTTATGAAATATTCATTTTATTTATTTTTTTTGTTGTTGTTTTGCAGTTATTACAATAATAATATTATATTTCTGTCTTGGATACTTACATAGAATTTTAGATAAATGTAGATACTGTTCGAATTTAATGCCCTTAAATGTTGTGCCAATTTTTCCCAGTGGTGTCAAAAATGGTATTGAATACCAATATTTTTCAGGGTATTGTATCAAACTTAGAAATTCTAGTATTGTGACAACGGACAGAAATTAGTTCTTACTGATGGTCTTCATCTCTGCTGAAGCTGTCATTTATTTCTTGGTGAAGGGTTGTTTGCGTGTAGGTGTGAGCCATTTCTTTCGCATATTGTATATTTTTATTAAAAATGTTCTGAGGGACATTGAGAATGTATTGTCCTAATCAGAGTGCTTTATTGTCTTGACTAACATTTATTTTACATGACACAGCATTAGTAAAAATGGCAGATACAGTGACAAACAAAAATATGCCATTGATGGTACAACATTGGCCAATAAGGGAAGTCGTGGCCTAATGGTTAGAGAGTCGGACTCGTAATGCAAAGGTTGCGAGTTCGAGTCTCAGGCTGGCAGGGATTGTCGGTGGGGGGGAGTGAATGTACAGCGCTCTCTCCACCCGCAATACCACGACTGAGGTGCCCTTGAGCAAGGCACCGAACCCACAACCGCTCCCCAGGCGCCACAGCATAAATGGCTGCCCACTGCTCCGGGTGTGTGTTCACTGTGTGTGTATGTTCACTGCTGTGTGTGTGCACTTTGGATGTGTTAATTGCAGAGCACAAATTCCAAGTATGGGTAACCATACTTGGCTGTATGTCACGTCACTGTCACTTTTGTCACTTTGTAATAGCAGCTTGTACAATTAACAATTAAACAAATGTTCAGTTAGAAATTAGTGTGGAAAAAATATTGTTGTGGTGCTCGAAGAAACAATTTGTTCCTATTTTGTGATTTTGTACAATGCTCATAAATTTTTCTTCTGTGGATGAGCGACTATGTTGTTTTTTTCTTCCTGTAGTCTGAAGCAAACACCACAGCCATGTTTGGAAAACTTATGACCATCGCGAGTAAGCACACACTATATATTTTTATGCCTACAAATGGATAGCTGTTAAAACCAACGGGTTTTACAATGTGTAATTTGTCTCTCTCATTCTCAGAGAATCTCCCAGACCCAGGTAAAGCTCAGGACTTTATGAAGAAGTTTAATCAGGTTCTGGGTGAAGATGAGAAACTCCGTCTTCAGCTTGAGCAACTCATCAGCCCCACCTGCTCATGTAAACAGGCTGAACAGTGTGTGGTAAGTTTAAAAACACCATCTCCACCAATCACATTCAACACTGCACTTTCTAAGCTTGCATGATATCTGTTCATATGTAACATATATAATCCATATGACTGGGATCTGTTTCAATCAACGATATATAGTAGTATTAAATATTAAACAAATCATCTGAGAGTGGGATTTTTTTATTTTTTTCAGAGGGAAATCACACGGAAGCTGACATTCCCCAAGCAGCCCACAAACCCATTCCTGGAGATGGTGAAATTCCTGCTGGAGAGAATCGCACCGGTGCACATCGACTCTGAGGCCATCAGGTAGGCGATGAGATCAAATGGCAGTTGAGAATTTTTATTTATTTTTTTTTTTTTTTTTAAGTTAATGAGCATACATTATTTTCCACAAAAGTTGTTACTATAACAACTATTTTAAATATACTGTATATGGACTACAATGCCCAATTAAATTCCAATTTGAGCACCTGCAAAATAACTGTGAAGACAATCAGCCTTAAAAATCAAGCCAGAAAAGCAAATCGGAAATGATGTGCAGGATGAAGCACAGTCAGAGAGAGAATGCATGCACTTTGTTTGAACAGCAATATCGGATATGGACTCCTATCAGATTCAGTGCACCTGCAGATGTAAAGCGAGAACATGAATGAGAAGGGAAGAGAAACTGACTGAGTGGGAGAGAGATAAGCGCAATATGGGCCATGTGCTTTTTTCCTCTCAACGGTTGTGTAACAGTCTGAATAGCTTGAGTTCTTTACCCCACCTGATAAGGTAACAACCACTCTAACTGCAGTGACACTTAACATGTGACCTTACTATGAAACTCATTCTGTCTGTCCCTCTCTATAGGATTTTATCAATGATAAGGAATATCTGTCACCAGAAGCCAAAATAGTTCTGCAGACAGGAAAAATCCAGGTAGGATTTGTCACCTCTGCAACTGTATGTGAATAATACCCTGATGAATTTCAATATAAAAGCCCTTACTGTCACTTTTGATCAATTTAGTGGAAATAGAACTATTCAAAAATAAAATATCCTGTGTGAATGTGTCATGGTTGCCACAAAAATATTGAGCTGCACAACTGTTTTCAACGTTGATGATGTTTAAAAATCTTTCTTGAGCATCAAATTGGCATATTAAATTGATTTCTAAAGGATAAAGGAAATTGATTTCTGTTCTTTATATATTTTTGATTAAATATAGCCATTGTAAGCATAAGAGTCTTTTTTCACAAAAAATCTTACCTACCCCAAACTTATGAACAATTAAACAAGAATAAGTTTTTTTTTGTTTTTCCATTACATTAAAAGATTAGAAAATTATAATCTCAAAGTTATTTTGCACACAGGGATCGATGACATATCATTTTTGTTGGAAAGATGCAGTTAACCAGTAACTAACAATTGAATGCCTTGTCTGCATTACATTACACATACTTGGTAAAATATTTCAGCAACCACCAAAGCAGACAGGAGTGCTGGGGGCAGTGAACAAACCTTTAACGGTAACAGCTCGCCGACCGTACATTAAAACCACCGCCTCTGACACAGGAAGCAACGCAAGCACCAACTCTCAGCCCAGCTCGCCTGCAACAAATAAGAGCAGGTTTGTGCTGAAGAATTTCTTTACTTTTCATTCACTGTGATGTGGCGTTTATCCAGCGTTGATTAAACTATAAGAAGTACTAGAAGCAAGAAGTACTTTATCTTTATCAAGAATTTACAGTTTGATTTTTCTCTATTGTAAAGGGATATGAGTTCTGAGGCCTCAGAAACTGGGGCGAGGGAGAACGAAGAGAATCCTGTAATCACAAAAGCAGGAGGTGTAAAGAAGGTAAGATATATCTCATGTAAATACTAAAGACCAGGGCTCTGAACCGGTTCAAGGAACGAAAACAAAAAATGGAAACAAATGAAATTTTCACAGGAATATAACCGGAAACAGAAACGAAATCAAATTTAATATTCCGAACAGAAACGCCTATTTGAAATGGCCATTAACCAGTTAATAACATTATTTTATAGTTTCGTTTAGTATTTTCATTTTGAAATCAACCAATAACAAATTCAAATAGTACGGCCTATGCAAATATAACGTTGACGCATCCAATGAGTGAAATGCCTGCGCTCAGCTGTAAATTCATCACAGGTAGTGTTGCAATGGCAATGCCCGCGAAAATGACCAGGATAGCGTAAAATACAGATTCACACAAGGTCATATCACGCACGTGCAGCGCTTTTGTAAACGGAGAAAACAGAATAAAACTATATACATAAAAAGGAATATCTAGGCCTTTATGCGAAATATATTTCACTTAAATCATTAACAGATTAACAAAATGAAAGAAAAAATTGTGCTGCATTTCTGTTCATTGTGACACGCTCCATAGTTCACAGAAAGGAAACCGAGATGGCAGAGAGCAGCATCCTGCTTGTTTTCGTTATTTTGCAAACGCTTTACAGTTTCGACTGATGTCTTGCTTTATCTATATAACCATAAATCACTGTGCTATTATAGCCATAGATATGTATAGGTTGGTGCCACATTCGACCGCTCCAGGCACATTGATGTGTCTGCCATCTTGGAACAGTCAATGTGTTGTCACTTACAATAAAAGTTAATGAGTTTCAAGATGCCACAATAAAAACTGCTGGAATTTAAATTCCTGAAGAAATTAGATAAACTTTGACAGATAAGAATGTTGATTTGTGTTTTTAAAATATATTAATATTACAGGTTTTTTTCATCAGGTTGTGTTTGCTTAGCAAAATCATCTGCTGAAGTCTACTGCAGATATAGATTCACATACATGCATATAACTAGGGTTGCAGACATACAGGCAACTTGCTCTTGATTGTTTACGGACCTTCTTTGCCATTCCAATATGGCAGGCAACTTGTGTATAGTTGCCCATAGAGCATAGACACCAATAGGGCATCTACATATACATATCTATGGTTATAGCCTATGTAAAGGATGATGTTTTATGCCGATAATGTGAGTGAAATACAAAGCTAATAGTTTACCTAAACAATATTTTAGCATCCAGATATGTTGCGAATATGGAAACATTTGGATTTGTGCCGAATGAGAGAGGTAGGCTTCAGTTTTTCTTTAATTTAATTAGTTTTTGCTTGACGTTTATGACTTAACTTCTTCTTGTGGAGAGAATGGAACTAAAATAAGCCTGTTGCTGGATTTATAATGTTTGTAAACCTTTTGCTTTATTTACTGGTATTTTAGCCTACGTTATTTCTGAATGTAAAATTCGACGTATAGCATATGCGACTTATCTTTTTCCCTCAAAACAATTTTATATGAGTAGCATTTTTTCTTGAAAAATACTTTAATTTCTTTAAAGCATTGACAGTTTTTCCTTTCGTTCAATAAATTTTCATTATCTTGTTATAAAAGATGATGCTGTATGACTATATGACTAGACGCAAGATACCAGACTAAGATTCTGCGTGTTGTTGTTGTTGTTTTTTGAGTAAAGAAAACGCTGTACTTATTATTAGTAGTATTAGCATGCTCACACTTCTGTCATCCCTTAAGGTTTTCTTTTTTTTTTAAACTTTCTTTTAGGAGGAGACCACTCAGCCCAGCGGGAAGAAGCGTGCTGCTCCTGCAAGTGACGGCACAGAGAACAGCGTGTCTTCAAACCCCTCAGCAGGGTCACAGCCCCCTGCCAATAAACCACGACGTGGTCGACCCCCTAAAAATGCTGCAGGCGTTGCCACACCAGATAAAGAGGCTGGAGCTACGACAGGAGGAGGGGCTGGACGGGGCCGGAAGAGAGCAGCACCTGCCCAGGATCCCGCCACTGCAGCCTCAGCTGATTCAATTAGTGGCAAGACACCAAAACAGCAGAAAGAAGCAGAACCGAAAAGAGCGGCGCCACAGAGACAGATTGACCTGCAAAGGTAACTGAGTGTAACTTTTTCCTGTGGTATGCATAATATGAGATAAATCAATTGTAGTTTTATTGGAAATGAATCTGTCACTAGACTATCCAAGTTACCAGTAGGCCTGCATCGGACATTTCTGCGAATGCCTTCACACCAATTCTGAGAACCCAGTTTTTTTTTGTTTTGTTTTTTTAATGATTTGTTTTCCTGTATGCTGAAAAAAAAATCTGAAATATTTAATTGTTGGGTGATGTTTTGGTACCAACAGTGCAAGCAATAACAGCTTTGGTGGCAGAGATAGAGAATAGTGATATGCTGTAAAATGGAAAGGTGTGGCCCTAGTTTCTATTTGGTCAATACAGTGTTCTAGCCATGATAAGACAATTTATTGTATAGTAGTAGTAGTATATAATTATAGTTATTAGCATATTTACAATTTTTAGTATATAGCAAAATTATCATCATCATTATTATTATTATTATTATTATTATTATTAGCAGCAGCAGCCTATTACTCACAGGATGCTATAATTTTAATTATACTTTGTTATACACTACCATTCAAAAGTCTGGGCTCGCTTTTTGAAAGAAATTAATACTTTCATTCAGCAAGTATGCACTGCATTACAGACTTTTACATTTGTTACAAAAAAATCTATTTTAAATTAATGTTGTTCTTTTGATCTGAAAAAATTTATCAGTTTACACAAAGTAGTACTTTTTTGCATTCTTTTAAAGTGCCCCTATTATGGGTTATGAAAGGTTCATATTTTGGTTTTGGGAGTCCCCAACAACAGGTTGACATGCATGCAAGGTCAAATAAACACTTTCATTTTCTTATAATATGCAATTATTTTTACCTAATTTGCTCAACGACTCCCAAACGATTCGTTCAACGATTCATTTTTTAAAACCCCGCCTTTGCTTGAAGCTAATTTGCGGTGATTGGTCGATTTCATTTAAAGCAGTGTTTGTGAGCTTTAAACGCTCCAAAAGAGGCACCTAGTGGCAAAGAATGAATTTGCATTTTCATTCAGACCAACGCGAAAATCAAGTTTTCCCAGGTCTGCGCGCGCAACAAGTGGGCGGGCAATATGTTAATGTTTCATTTTGAGGTCAACATGAAACAGCTTGGGACTCCTTTTAAAAACGACTCGTTTCAATGATTCAGAGTCGACTCTTTCTTTTGAGAGACAATAACTTTATACACGGTGCACTTTCAGATGTAAAACTTTGCAGGATGTTTTCATTCACTTAGAGCTGTGTTACACACTGCATGAAAGCTAATTTTCAAAAATCCATAATAGTGGCACTTTAAACATAAGAAATCTTTCTTAAATAGAAATGTTTCTAAAATGAATGAAAATCGAAAACAGCTATTTTAAATTTCAATTATATTGTACATTTTTATTATTTTACTATATTTTGATGAAATAAATGCAGCCTTAGAGGATTCTTTTAAAAACATCAACAGTCCAATCAACCCCAAAATTTTAAAAGGTGTTTTCCTGTATCCTGCTCATTTTTTTCCTCCATTGAGCCATTCAAGGAGTGATGTTTATGGGGGTTTTCAGTTTATTTTTAAGTTAATACATAGTTTATTTTTGTTAATGTATGTGAATTGGCATGGACAGGGGAAGAACTTTGCTTGTGGCTTCATAAATGATAAACCCACTCCTATTTGTCAAGCAAGTTTTTCATTGAGCACATCAACGGCCAGAGTGCATTTCACTTATTCTTACATGCAAATCTTTTTCAGAGAGTGACAATTTGCATTTAATTTGCATCGATGGGATTTTTTTTTTGTTTTTTTTTTATGGAAGCTTATGTGTTACATACTGGCATCGAACTTGGTGTGAACAGGCCGTAACTTTGTCATCTTCAGCTGTTATTGAAGTGTTTTATGTGAATTTGAGGCAGGTGTTTCTTTTGTCTAAGATCAGTGAGGGTAGCACAGCGAGATCAGCAAGCATCTCAGAAGACATATGGAAGTGAAGGGGAAACAGAGAGAGAATTTGAGTCCAGCCCAGAGTATGTACTCTCACTCACACAGCTACAGGAGCAGCAGGAGGGAGCCATTCACAAGCAGTTCATGGGTGCAGCAGGCCTCAAACAGAGAGAATCCACCAATGCAGCAGAGCAGGGCAAGCTGTCAGTGAGTGTCTGAGAGGGAGCCTCATTTAGCAGTGCAGTCACGCTGTAACCTTGAGCTCCTAAGCAGTCCAATTTTGTTGGAGCTATTAGCTTAGAGGAATAGTTCACCTAAAAATGAATTTATGTGTAATTTACTTACCTTAATTTTGTTCAAAACTCTATGCTTTGTTTTTTTTTCTCCATGTTATAATAGGAGAAACTTTTAATTATGTATAGGCTTGTTTTTCATAAAACAATAACACCATGAAAGCATTATGTATGACTTGTTTTGTATTTCTTTTAGTGCTGTCAATCGATTTAAAAAAAATTAATCAACTCAACATTTTTTTTTAAATTAATCACGATTAATCCCACCTAACGTTAAAGTTTTTAAATATACTTTTATATTGCAATTTCACATGCAATCTTCAAGTTGATGTAGAAACAACATAAAGACAGGATTTTTAAAAAATATTTGTTTAGTGGTATCTTTTTTTTATGACTGAAGGCGATTATCATTGATACCAATACTACTGATGCCTCTATGAAATAGATTATTTTTTCTAATATTTAACCATTGACCCTAGCCATTCAACATTAGTGTAATTGAGAGCTATAAATTTTAACATTTATTAGACTTTAAAAAATAACTTCTGTTTTAAGTGAACTTAAAACAATCTTCACATTACACCATTATAATAAATGTCATACCTGTGCCTTTCAGCAAGTAGGAGATATTCAGAAATTGAATATAGTTATCAAACACTAAATTCTCAATTAAATAAAGATGAATCCTTAAAGTCTGTGTAAAGTCAATTCTCAGAATTGTTTGTGAAGACATTATAAATGTTAGAAATGCATTGCTGAAACGTTACAAAGACTGTGAACTATGTAGTACTTAATTGTGGAGTTATACCGTTAAACAGTTTTTCACCATTTTCGTGATCAGGATTTTTTTTTGGGCAGGGCTAAATCATGACTCAAGTATACAGCTTATTTTTTCAAGATTTTGATACCTTATTTTATTTACTTGGTGGTTTTTTTTTAGCATTTAAATTTGGCTGGGTGGTTAATAACAGTTGTTTCTGTGGTGTGACAAACTCAGAACACATTTAATATTGACTTTATACGGACTTTAGAGCTACAAAAGTTATTGATTTCCTCTTTTTTTTTATTTTTATTTTTTTTTTATTATTTTGTTCTTTAATGAACAGACATCACAGCTGTTGGGTTATTAGATTATTTGGCTGCTATTACTTTAAGAGCTGCCGCTGCTGAACGTGACGCAGATCTGACACACGTTCGTAGTTTCTTTCGTGCTTTAATATGAAATGATACGGGCTACAGCGCGCGCCACAGTACTTGTACGTGCAATTGAAGAGCATGTGCTATGAGTCCAGTATATAATGGCTGACAGGACAGGAAAATGAGTTTTTACTGACATATGACCTGACAACATCTCATCTGACCGCAGTTCACTGTTGTTCTACTGAAGCTCCTCGTCACCTGTACCGTTTCCGCGCTCGTTTGACTAACGCCTGGCGTAGAGGCGAAGTGGAGCGCGTGTCTGAAAAGTCTCCCGTTTGTTGTAGCCGTAAAGACGTTCTGTGTCTAATTAAACGCAAATCTTGTCAAGAAATGAGAGACACAGCAGCAGTTGTGAGTGGGGTGGCCAACCCTAGCTCCGCCCCTGCGTTAATTGCGTTAAATATTTTTAACACCGTTGAACTGGAAAAATTAATTGCCCGTGTTAATGCGCTAATTATGACAGCACTAATTTCTTTATATAAGTCTTCTGATGTTGTACGTTAACTTTGTGTGAGGAACAGACTAAAACTGTTAAAGGAACTGTTTTCTATTTTAAAATGTCGTTTTGACCAGTATTCACCATGATGCCTGTAATGTAGATTGATTGATTTTATAAATTTTCTGGTTTCAGGTAAAGCGTCGCTGTGTGAAGACAAGGACGGTCCAGGCAGTAAAGGATTGAGTTACCCAACGAAGAGACGCATCCACTTATACATCAAACGCTCTTCACCAACCTGAACTGTCATTACCCCACACCTCAGATGAATGAGGAATGAATTCTTTAGATTCAGTTGTTCAAACTTGTATGTAGAAACACAGACCTGTTTCTCTTCATTTGTTTAATTTTCTTTTTTGTGTTGAAATTGTTCACGTTGCTCTTTGCCTCTCTGTCCGGAGCCGTTTTTAAAAACAAACATTTGAAAGAAAGAAAAAAAATAAGTTTTAATCTGCTCTAAGGTTGCTTATTAAATACCTGGAAAGATGTTTTTTACTGTTTTATCTCCCTCTCCTCTTTAATCCTCTATTAAATCCAATACTGTCCTCAGATTTCTTTGATTGCAAGGATTTATTGAGGCTCATGTCCTGTATTCAGTTAGTTTAACTCTATAAATTTAAAGTGCAAGGACTACAAGACTGTATGATTGACAATGCTGCTATTTATTCTGTTGGGTGTATGAGCATGAATTCCTCATACTGTTGCGAGGGGCACCCTGTAGTTTCTACATGAAGTTTGTGTTAGAATCAATACTAAATATTTAGAAACTTGTTCAATGTTCAAATGGCTTCACATTTAAATATAAAAAGCTGTTCAGTTTCATTTTTTTCCCCCACGTTCATATCAATTCCCAAGCTATTTTTCACGTTTAAATTCTTGAGTCCACTCAAATTTGATACCTACTGATGTAGATGTCCTAACAGTCAGAGCAGAGATTCACAGATAACACAATTTTTCACTTTTTTTTTTAATTCAAAAGAATGACAGTTTCACAATAAATAACCATGCTTGTACGGCTCGAGTAGGTTTTTTTTTCTGTCTTGTTTTGAAAAGGAGCTTAAAGTGACTAAAGCCAGAGCCCATGACCTGCATTTCTCCTTTGACAGAAGTTTTTGTCCTTTAATTCACTTCGTGCAATATTGAACAAGGTGATCACTACAGGAAGACAGTCTTTTTTGTTTTTTGTTTCATTTTTGATTTTCATACAAAATATAAATCCAGCCATCGATGGTGCATTCTAGAGATGAACAGTACTTTATCTCCTCCTCCCCCCCCCAAAAAAACTTGGCTGTATGTACATGAGAAAGGAGGTGTACGAAAGCAACTAGCTGTGAAAGTGGGGGCATTTTGAAAACAGATGGTATATGGGAATGCTAGCAAACAGAAGTACAGCATATAGCAAAGGGAGAAAAGAAACTTAACAATTCACCCCTGTAAGAAAGGAACAAACGCTAGGTAAAAACAGGTTCACAAAGCATTGTGTGGCAGTACTTGCTCTTGGCCCGTTTGTATTGAAGCATCTTTGTAGACTAGAAAACTCTAGCTGTTTGATTCATGCTTGCAACATCGGTTATGTGCAAAATATGAAATTATATCTGCAGCTTGTGAGTGGAAATCTGAATACAATTTCAGTATAAGAAATGCACCCCACCTCACTCTCAGAAACCATTTTAAACCTCCACACCAACATACTTTGATGCCAAACAGAACGTGTCTCACCATATTGATTGTTCTACAAAAAAAACAATCGTTTTAAGAGAACAGAAAATCTTGTCTTCACTTTCTCATCTCTACATGTACAAAATGTTTACACAAGTTTTCATACAATACATTCTTCAAAAAAGAAAAAAAAATGAGGCAACTCAAGGTATATCCGTCCATTATCAAGTTGCAAACCCCACAGCTGCCTTGAAAACAAAAAGGGTTTGTGACCACCAATCCTGCATCGTCCCCCTTTTCAAAAAGAGGGAAAATGAAAAAGGGCAATCTTCCTTTCATTTAAAAAAAAAAATAACACTTCACCCAGTAAGTCTGAAACTGTGTCTGCACTCACATAACACCATGTCATCTGGCCATATCAACTACTATACAGACAGATTAGTGCAAAGGAAAGCCAAAAGAAACATTAAAAGAATCAAATGAGCAAATAAAAATCGCACATTTGTTCATTGTAAGAGAGAATCAAATAGAAGGGGCATTGAAGATTTTAGTTTGTATGCTAAATATCCCATTCAAATAAGCATATCCCAAAACATATTTTATGGTGTACAGATTGAAAAAAAAAAAAAAAAAAACATTCCTGCTATTTTGCCTTTTAAATGTACACAACCTTAAATATACTAATTTACATGTACTAACATTGTTTCACAGATGCAAGTGGGTGTTTCTTTTTGCATGACATGACAGTGATCGAGGCTTTGTCTTCGTTGGGTTTCTTTAAAAGGGACAGCCTAAATAGGGAAAATGATTGGAGCAAGGCAAAAACTGAAAGTGAAAATGTTGGAAGAAGAAAAAGACAAGGGATGTGAACATTTGCTGAGAGAGACAGAAGATGACTCAGATGTCTTGCTGTCTCTTACCCAAACATTCATTCTGAACGCAAACCAAGACTGGTGATGCATGTGTGGATGGTTGGGTGGGAGTGAATGGGTCATGATGCAGGAGGGATTTGAGGAAAAACATAGCCTGATGAAGAGAACTGGACGATCAGTTGCTTAGTAGCAGCTCTGTCGCTGTCTCCACGTCCCATGATTTTGAGGACAAGGCTACTATTACTGCATTCTGTTTGAGAGAGACAAAGACAGAATGTAACATTTGTAAGCAACAGTAAACTTGCTGAATTAACTCTTAGATAACAGTTCACTAATTTGACTAAATATCACTGAAAACAGTTGAATCTCAGTCATCCTGACACAACAGAACAACATTTTTGCTCATTCAATATAGCATAAAGTGCTACTCCACAAATCAACTAAACTGAACTAAGATTTATTTGAAGGATCATTTCATTATTCTTTCAACAGTGCCTACAAAACAGTATTCTGCATATTTTTATACCACCATTCAAAAGTTTGAGGTCGGTTGTTGTATTGTTTATACGTCTATTCAGCAAGAATGCATTAAAATGACAGTAAACATTTATGTTGTTACAAAAGATTATCTTTTTTTCTCTGGAATAAATGCTATAATCATTTATAGCAATAATTTTAAGCAGCACAACCTTTTTCAATACCGATAAGTTATTTGAGCCCCAAACCAGCATATTAGAATGATTTCTAAAGGATCACAGAAGACTGCACTAATGCTTGCAGAAAACTCAGCTTTCTATATTAAAATAGAAAGCAGTTATTTTAAATTGTAATGTTTTCCACTATTACGTTTTTTTTTTACTCTATTTTTGATCAAATAAATGCAGCTTTGGTGAGCATAAGAGAATTCTTTTAAAAAAAACATACGCAAACAAAACATCTTACCAACCCCAAACCATAGTGTATTTTCTACAGTGCACAGCATAAATGAGTACACCCCCTCTGAATAAATATAAAAGATGTATTTTCTAATGATAAATAATATAATTCATGGAAAGATGGCAAAATTGAAATGTATTAAACATATACTTCATAAAACCAACAAAATATATTCCAATATGTTCTGTAAAATAAGTAAACTAGCCAATTTTGTTTAAATGAAGGATTGCAGAAATGAGTACACCCTAGATTTAATTCAGCAAATGTATAATATTCTAGTACTTAGTATGTCCTCCAGAACTTTAAGTATACTGCTCTGACCCTTCTTGGCACTGAGTGTACAAGTTCATGACAAATGTTCACATCTGTCCTGTTTAACTCCTGGAGGACGACCTCCTTCAATGCTCTGGTCTTTAATGGGGAGTTTTGCTCAGCTCGTCTCTACAGAATCCCCCACAGCTGCTCAAGAGCGTTAAGATTGAGTGAAATACATGTCCACTGAAGGATTTTCACGTCGGAAGAATGCATATCATCACTGTCATGTTGAAAAAATGGCCAACAACTCAAGGAATGAAGGGAGGGTAGCATCTTGCGTTTCAAGTTTTTGTATTACATCACACAGTAGTGTGTGAATTCATGACAGCATTGATAAAGCACAACTCCCTCACACCTTCAGCACTCATTCATCCCTATATAAGAGCTTTAATACCACTGAACGTCACTGTGGGTACCAAACACTTCTCACTGTACTCCTCCTCTAGCAACACCAGAACATTTGGATGCTTTTGGATCCGAAATGATTGACTTGGTCTCTTGAGACCAGAGTATGGATACTCAAGTCTCTATTTTGTAAATAAGGGCCTTGGAAGAGGTTAAATTAGTTTATTTTGCTTTGGCTACAGTAGGTATTTCTGGTGTGGATAAACAACCATGCATGTCACTTCTGCAGGCCGCGTCATACTCTGCGAGATAAAGTGTCACTCTTTTCATAGCTTTTGCCGGCTCTGAGACACTTTCTTGGTGTTTCTCCTGCTCTTCTTCTAGCAAAAACTCACTCATCACTAAATGAAAACTTAAAGTGAAGATCTACTTATGTTTGTGGGGCCTTTTCACAAGTCCATTGTTTTTGAATTTCTGTGTTACTTTTACTATATCTTCACACTTGAAACAATAATTTAGTATTCCTTTTATACCATTGTCTTCTTTTATGCTAAGAAATAAATCTCGAAAGCGAAAGTAAAAAGCGATCGTGCATTTGAAAGCAGTTTCAGTGCCCCGTGATATTGCTGAAGGCTCCTGATGCCCGTACTTTATATACACATTATTACCCACGATATACACTATATTGCCAAAAGTATTGGTTCTACTCTTCTAATGAACAGGTTTGGACTACTTGGTAAATTTATGAGTATGCACCTTTAATGTTAAAGTATATAATGATATTCTAGGAAACTGTGTGCTTTTAATATTGTAGCAACAGTTTGGACAGCACCCTTTTCTATTCTAACATGACAATGCCTCTGTGTATAAGGCAAGGTTCAAAAAGAAAATTGATTCAGTCAGTGTGGAAGAACTTGACTGGTCTGCATAAAACCAAGTCCTAATCCCAGTTTAACACCTCTGGTGTGACTGTAAATGCAGACCTTGAGCCAAAAACTCATCACCAAACACCAATGACTTGTACATACACTACAGGTGCTGGTCATATAATTAGAATATCATGAAAAAGTTGATTTATTTCACTAATTCCATTCAAAAAGTGAAACTTGTATAATGTATACATTCATTCCACACAGACTGATATATTTCAAGTGTTTATTTCTTTTAATTTTGATGATTATAACTGACAACTAATGAAAACCTAAATTCAGCATTCCAGAAAATTAGAATATTGTGAAAAGCATCACCATTGAAGACACCTGGTGCCACACTCTAATCAGCTAATTAACTCAAAAACACCTGCAAAGGCCTTTAAATGGTCTCAAATTCAGTTCTGCAGGCTACACAATCATGGGGAAGACTGCTGACTTGACAGTTGTCCAAAAGACGACCATTGACACCCTGCACAAGGAGGGCAAGACACAAAACACAAAAAGAGCTGGCTGTTCACAGAGCTGTGTGTCCAAGCACATTAATAGAGAGGCTAAGGAAGGAAAAGATGGGTAGAAAAAAAGTGTACAAGCAATAGGGATAACCGCATTCCCTGAGAGGATTGTGAAACAAAACCCATTCAAAAATGTGGGGGAGATTCACAAAGAGTGGACTGCAGCTGGAGTCAGTGCTTCACAACGACTACACAGACGCATGCAAGACATGGGTTTCAGCTGTCGATTCCCTTGTGTCAAGCCACTCTTGAACAACAGACAGCGTCAGAAGCTGCCTGAGACAAAAGACTGACTGCTGCTGAGTGGTCCAAAGTTATGTTCTCTGATTAAAGTAAATTTAGCATTTCCTTTGGAAATCAGGTTCCCAGAGTCTGGAGGAAGAGAGGAGAGGCACAGAATACACGTTGCTTGAGGTCCAGAGTAAAGTTTCAACAGTCAGTGATGGTTTGGGTGTCATGTCATCTGCTGGTGTTGGTCCACTGTGTTTTCTGAGGTCCAAGGTCAACACAGCCGTATACCAGAAGTTTAGAGCACTTCATGCTTCCTGCTGCTGACCAACTTTATGGAGATGCAGATTTCATTTTGAATAGGACTTGGCACCTGCACACAGTGCCAAAGCTACCAGTACCTGGTTTCAAAGACCATGGTATCCCTGTTCTTAATTGGCCAGCAAACTCGCTTTCTGACCTTAACCCCATAGAAAATCTATGGGGTATTGTGAACAGGAAGATGCTGATATGCCAGACCCAACAATGCAGAAGAGCTGAAGGCCACTATCAGAGCAACCTGCTCTCATAACACCTGAGCAGTGCCACAAACTGATCGACCCATGCCACGCCGCATTGCTGCAGATTCAGGCAAAAGGAGCCCCAACTAAGTATTGAGTGCTGTACATGCTCATACTTTTCATGTTCATACTTTTCAGTTGGCCAAGATTTCTAAAATCCTTTCTTTGTATTGGTCTTAAGTAATATTCAATTTTCTGAGATACTGAATTTGGGGGTTTTCATTAGTTGTCAGTTATAATCATCAAAATTAAAAGAAATAAACACTTGAAATATATCAGTCTGTGTGGAATGAATGTATACATTATACAAGTTTCACTTTTTGAATGGAATTAGTGAAATAAATCAACTTTTTGATGATATTGTAATTATATGACCAGCACCTGTATATAGACAAAAGTATTGGGACACTCCCTTCTTTAGAACAGAAAAATGCACTTCCAAATCTGTGGCAACAACGATGGGAACATAATTCATGTATTTAAAAATTGTATTTCCATCTCTGTTGCAACAGCTTTGAAAGTGTCTAAAATGACTGTACCCATATGTACAAGTCATTGGAGTTTGTTGATGAGTTTTTGGCTCAAGCTCTGCATTTACAGTCACACCAGAGGTGTTCAACTGGGATTAGGACTTGGTTTTATGCAGACAAGTCAAGTTCTTCCACACTGACTGAATCAATAATTTCCTTTTTGAACCTTGCCTTATACACAGAGGCATTGTCAGAATAGAATAGAATAGAATAGAATAGAAAAGAAAAGGGTCCTGTCCAAACTGTTGCTATAATATTAGAAGTACACAATTTCTAGAATATCGCTTATGTGCTTTAACACTAAAAGTGCCCTCATATGGGTTATGAAAGGTTCATATTTTGGTTTTGGGAGTCCCCAATAACAGGTTGACATGCATGCAAGGTCAAAAAACAATTTCATTTTCTTATAATATGCATTTATTTTTACCTTATTTCCAACGACTACCAAATGTTCAGTGATTCGTTTTTCCAAACCCCTCCTTTGTGTGACGCTAATCTGCGGTGATTGGTCGATTTCATTTAAAGCAGTGTTTGTGAGCTTTCACCACTCCAAAAGCGGCACCTAGTGGCAAAGAATGAATTTGCATTTTCATTCAGACAAATGCAAAAATCAAGTTTTTCCAGGTCTGCGCGTGCAACAAATGGGCGGGCAATATGCTAATGTTTCATTTTGACGTCAACATGAAACGGCTTGGGACTCGTTTTAAAAACGACTCGTTTCAATGATTCAGAGTCGACTCTTTCTTTTGAGAGACAATAACTTTATACACGGTGCACTTTCAGATTTAAAACTTTGCAGTATGTTTTCATTCACTTGGAGCTGTGTTACACACTGCATGAAAGGTAATTTTCAAAAATCCATAATAGGGGCACTTTAAGATTTGTACTCATAGAAATTACTAAAGTAGTCAAACCTGTTCATTAGAAGGGGGCGACCCAATACTTTTGGCAATATAGTGTACTACCTGTTGATCAAAACTTGCCTTAAAGTTACACCAGAAATTTTTTTGTTAGTTTTATTTAGGAACTTTCAGGAGGGTGTACTCATTTTTGCAACACAGTATTTTAGGGATGCACGATATTGGATTTTTGCCGATATCCGATATTTTTCAACTCATTGTGGCCGATATCGATATATTTATTTTTGTTTGGAAGCAACACCAAGTCTCTCCTGTACACAAATAATAAGCAAAATATTTTTAATTTTGGTTAGTTTTTAACAAGAACTTACTTGTTAGAATTAAATCAACAATAATGAAGGTTTTTTGACAGTACATTGAAGCTTTGAAAATAACTATAAATAAACTATATATCAATCACTGCATTATTTTTCCCAGAAAGATGCAGTGTTAAACCTAACATTTTATTTTAACATTTGTAGATGGTCTAAAGCAAAAGAGTTGTAAAAATTCTGAAAATCTTTTAGAGCTTATGATTTGTTTAAAAAATAAAACATTACACATTAATGAATAAATCAGTATATATAAAATTATTTAATTTACAAGTGTCATGTTTGTGATTTTTTTTTTTCATGTAAGCTATAGCTTCTAACCTTTAAATCAAAACATACTCATTTTATGAAATCAATTACTGCTTTAATCAGAAACAGTCTAAATGTTATTTGTGTAGGCTATTTTACTTTTTATTTAATTAGAAGTAGGCCAACAGCGCCCCCTACAGATTAAAACTCCTTACCGAACGGGCTTTAGGACCCGGGGGAGGCTGTCACTGCTGCCGCCACTGCACTTGGGATCACCGTTTACTCTTATCACACACTGAACATTTGTATGTGCTTTCACAGATTAAATGCAGAGATCCAAAAGAGTGAATTTAATCATCATTCAGACAAAACTTTGCTTCAAGAATGAGCCACACTGCTGACATGATCTAATCACTAGCACACCCTGAGCACATGCGAGTTAACGTATTCCTCTTATAGGCAAGACATATCGGCATAATTTTTCATATCGTACCGATGTTTACATTTAAAGCCATTATCGACCGATTCCGATATCAGTCCGATAATATCGTGCATCCCTACAATATTTTATCACTTCGATAAGAAAATCGTATTTTCCTGAATAATCTGAACATTCTTCTTTGGTAACTGATCAAATAGACTTGCTGGAATATTATATCTTTAAAGAACCCTAACATGTCTTCTAAGTAAAGAGTAATTGCTGAATTTGTTAAGTTTCAGAGGGGGTGTACTCATTTATGCTGTGCACTGTATGTGTGAAAACATTTACTTAAAAATATGGATTCAATTTCATTGTGTAATACACGTCTGAGTGTATACGTTACAGACCAGTCTAGGAGTCAAAAAGTGATTTTTTTTTTTTTGTTAATATATAATAGGTTAAGTAGTTTACTACTTTGATGTCAAGACGTGGTTATAACTTGATAACTTTTGGTACTTTTTGGGAAGTAGCTAGTAATTTTGCCTTGTCTTACAGCCCACCACTGTGGCTGCCAGACATATTTGATTACCCTTGAACAAAAAAAAGTTGGTTTGTAAACAGAAAGACACAATTACTAAAGTAACATTTGATTTAGTTTTTAAAGTTATTTGAAAACGAACAGACAAAAGAAAACCTGGCAATTGAATGCACGCTCGCTTTAGTGATCTGCCACCATTCAATCAACAACTGATGGATAGAACCAAGCCCACGTCCTACACTTATTTCTTTTTCAATAATCACATTTAAAGGTCTGAATTTTTTTCAGGTTTTTTTTTTTTTTTTTTTTTTTTTAAGAGGACTCGGGCATAAAAACGCATAGATATCAGAATAGAGTTCTTTCATAATTTTCAATTTTAAAGGGATCCTATTATCCTTTTTCAGCTTTAGTTAGTGTGTAATGTTGCTGTTTGAGCATAAAAAAAAGATCTACAAGGTTACAAAGCTCAGTCTATTTCAAAGGTAGATATTCTCTTTAACAGAAAACTCTTTTCAAAAGCTACAACAAAAGGTTCGGACTTCAGTGCCTTTCGGATATTATGAAGTCACAATGTCACTCATTTAAATAATTCCCTAGAAGAAAAGCTGCTTTAGCAGCAAGTTGTTGCCATGTCGAAGAGACGCGGTTTCCAAACCCCGTTCCAAAACCTCTTTGTGATTGAGAAAGTTTAAGAACAAGAACATTGTGCAGAACCATTGCAGACTCTGAAACAAGCTCGAATTAGAATGGCAAAATTGATGCCATCATTAATATTTACACCTGAGCAGATAGAAACTCGCGGTTATGGTATGGGACGTGTCATTTCTGGAACAGGCGCTAAACAATTTGCCGATCACAATGCACTGGGCCAGCTAACCAATCAGAGCACATTCCGTATTTCTGAAGGCGGCGTTTCATCGAAACAGGAGTTAAACAACGCGTTCAATACAGACTTGGAAGAGAGGTGCTGCAATAATGTAAAATATGTCAAAAAATTATTTTTTGGAACAACCAAGCATGAAAACCTATTCTAGTACACCTTAAAAACCAAAACAAGAGGGACCTCTTTATAAAAAAAAGAAAAGAAGAAGAAAAAAATCTAAGTGGCTGATAAAATTTGCTATTCACAACTGTGTAGATTGTTAAAGGGATAGTTCACCCAAAAATGAAAATTCTATAATTAATTACTCACCCTGATTTGGACGTGATTTGGAGGATAAGAATTGTTGGATAAAGTCGCTATTTTTGTTTTCTTTGCACACAAAATGTATTCTCGTAGCATCATAAAATTGCAGTTGAATTACAGATGTCACATGGATTGTTTTAACGATGTCCTTACTACCTTTCTGGGTCTGGGAACATTTCAGTTGCATTGCTGTCAATGCAGGGTCAGAAAGCTCTCAGATTTCATCAAAAATATCTTCATTTGTGTTACGAAGATGAACAATGGTCTTATGGGTTTGCAATGACATTAGGGTGAGTAATTAATGACAGAATTTTCATTTTTGGGTGAGCTTGGCCTGTTAAGGATCATATACAACAAGTTTAAAACTTGTTGTATATGAACTTTACATTTATATCAAGTAATATGTTGAATGTTAAAGGCAACACATGCCAATAGTGTCACATGTCCCTAATGTTGCAAACCCCTACTGTAGTCTGTGCATCTCAATTTTTAACCACACTAGCTGCTGTCCACTTTCAGTACTTACTTTGTCAAAGCCCATTGCACAAAGTTTGTCTATTTTGCGTGTGTACTCGGGACTGGACACGGGAGCACCAGCGTAAACGTGAGACCAGAGACGAGCGGTTTGTTTGAACATTTCTGGATTCTGCTTATACTGCAAAAAACAACAGTAACATAGTTGATAGTTTTGCAATGCTTTGTTATTGTACGTTCTCATTCAGAAACACACGTGTACCTGATTGGCTACCACAGCGTCTTGAGGATCATCTGGCTCTGCTGCAGCTAACAGAGCCTGTAGTGAGAGCAGAACTGTTCGCAGAGTCATAGCAGCAGCCCTGTGCAACGGAAGTGAAGACAGAATGAGGAGGAGATGAAGAAAGAGTATAGAAATAGGAACAGGAAAACGAAAATACAACAGTAATTAAGAAAAAAACAGCATTATACACTTGATGACAATAAATGGCACTTGCATATTAATTATAAGCACTCACCACTGGTCTTTTAAAATGTCCAAACATATTGCCCCGGTAACTGAACTTATATTGGGATGCCAGATCTTAGTAATAAACCGCACCTGAAAAATACGTAGAAAAAAAAAAACCATGTATTTTAACTTCAAAGTCCTATGATCTTTCAAATCAAGTCAACATTAAATCATAATTGATCATCATTGGTAAATAATTTTTTTTCTTTGCAGTTTTATTTTTTTACACACACCTTCAAGTAAAAATCTTCAGTAATTTATGATTGTTTAATTTTTTTATTACAAGTTTCTGTTGTTATCTCCATGTTTACAATCAAATTTAGCACATACTTGCAGGTATTTATAGATAATGTTAACACAGTAGTAGTTATTGCATGATTAGGTTCATTTGCCACAGAAACTAGTTTTTCACTGCTTTGTTAATCAAGTCAAGTGTTGGTCCAGTTCAGGATGGAATACACTACACAACTGAACAGATTTTACTACACTAACACTAGTCGTCATATACTTGCCAAATTTGATAAAGGGCAACGGAGAGAAACTGGGCCTCATACACTAAAGGACTGAGAATCACACACTACCAGACGTTCAAGTTGTTACAAACACGACAAATTCACACACAAACATGTGCCTTGTTGCAAGTAGACACATGACAAATGGAAACGTGTTTTTAAAATGGTTCAAAACATCAAATTTGTTTGATATCTTGCAAATAGATGGAATCATAATCTGAAGCTAAAAAAAAAGTCTGTGTCTGTCATACACTACTCAATTTTCTGTGCAATCTTTCAACTCTGACTGGCCAAAATCTGCAGACTTGTTCTGATTTTCAGCAACCAGCTTTGACTTCTCCAGACTTTAAACCTTAAAATCTGGGCAAAAGTCATGTAGTGTATTACAACCTTTAACCAGGTGAGTAAAATCACTTAACTGGAACCAAATGAGATCCTGCTCCTGTTCATATATCCACTGGGACAGAACTGAAGTTGTACTTGGTTTAATAAAAATTTATTTAACGGTGCATAAGAATGTGCTAACAATGTAGCCAGTGTAAGTTGGTAAGTTTTAAATATTTATAATTAGATGAACATGGTTGTGTGTCTTTGATCAACTGGCTCCATTAAGGAATGCAAGACCCACTATTAACAACCTAATCAATTCCTGATAGATAATATCAAGTCTCAGCTTACATGTTTTCTTATTGAAGATCCTGATTTACTTAAAAGCACATCTGATTAATTTTACCTTAAATATGAACCACAATCAATATTATTACTAGAACATGAAATGTTAAAAAACGTTTACCTTGGGTGGGTTAAAAGGATATGTCTCAGGTATCTTGATTTCTAGCTGGTATCTGCCCCCTGTGGCGAAAAAAAAAATCTTGTAAATTAACATCTTAACCACAACATTCATGTATTTGCAAACATCATGTCAGCAATGATGAAAATAGCCTCACTACCTTCATACGGTGTGTCTGGTGGTCCTGCTATTTCTCCCTTTAACTCTGTGAAGTTTTCATCCACCAGATCTACTTTTATTTGATTTTTACTTGTCTGTTATAAATTAGAACAAAAATAGAAACAGGAAAAAAAAAGATTATTAACCCCATTAACCTTAACCTGCATTTAATATAACTGGTATCATGGTAAAATGGCAGAAACAAGCCTTTAGTTAGTCAAACAAGGTTGTTTCTTTACTTCAGCTGCCCAGAACAAAGAAGTGACCAATTAAGTAGTAAGACTGTTTCAAAACAATGAACAGCCTAGGTAGATAGCATGAAAGGTGCCTGTGGTTCCAAAAAATGCTGTCTAGGTAGGCACCTTAATGGATTTTGAAACAGCCATGGTGCTGCACTACTGAAAACTAATTCAACAGTCTAACGTTAGCAGTCCTGCTAACTGACACTAACACATGAACATGTCTGGACACGACCAGTAAAAAAAGGATTTGAAAAAAGTAGCATACGTTAATAGGCGACAAACACGAGTGCTAATATTAAAAACACAGTAAAGAAGGGTTAGTGAAGCTAACAGGCTAACTATGTCAAATAGCAAGTTAGCTCCATGGCTAAAGAACGGCGTGTGCAGTCAAGGATCTAGCGGTAGTTACTCTGATCTGTCCATAAATGGTTTTCACATTTTGATCAAGGCTTTCTCCTTAAAATATCACAGGAAACACATTTGTCAGATGTAAGACTTCCGTATCTGAAGGCCATCATATGACAGTTCATGCTAACATTAGCTTAGCAGGCTAAGCTAGCTCATAGGCTTCTGGGTGTTTTTCCCAAAAGTCCTTTTGTTTGCTTTTAACGGGCAGGAAAATAGAATAAAGTACGGTTTTGCAAACCTCTTCGCTTTTCAGCACTTCTTTGAACTCTCGCTTGATCCTCTGCACAGCGATATTTGCCATGGCTGATTGATTCCTCTCTCTCTCTCACTCCCTCTTTCTCTCTTCCGCTGTTTTTGAGCCTCCAGTCCGCAAAGCCTGATAGTGCTTCACTTTCACACCTCTCTCTCTCTCTCTCTCTCTCTCTCTCTCCCTCTCTCTCTCCTAAAACAGTTAGCTGAGCTCCAGTACAAACACTGGCGAGCACAATGAGAGTCTGGAAAACTCAAGCACTACACTAGAACACTGGGTTTGTCCTCTTTGTTGAACCAGGTGGTGATATTACGCAGCAGAAAAGCAGAGCTCTTGACAGATCCAGAATGCATTCAGATCTAGTATCAGTCTCATTTGGCGTGGTGCTGTCACATGATATCATGCTTATACAGCTTGGATACGTATGTTTCACTCCCACGTGATACGTCCAAATCACATCTGTCCAAGTGTCCATCCTCACCCCTGCACCTGTTTTTGCTAAGATGTTATAATATTTGTAATTAACAAGACAAAAGTAAATATACAAATTATATGAAAATATATATAAATTAAACTTTTAGAATGTCACCCACAAGGTATAAATATCTGCTTAAATTCACTACCATTCAAAAAATTCGGGTTATTTATTTTTTATTTAAAATAAATAATTTTTTATTCTGCAAGAATGCATTAAATTGAAAAGTCATACTAAAAAATCTATAATGTTTTTTTTTTCAAATTAATTTTCAATTTTTAAATTTGTGTAAAAAAAAAAAACTATCCTTTTAAACGTTTAATTCATCAAAGAATCCTGGAAAAAATGTAACACTTTTTCAGCAACAGTATTGAGCATCACAGCTGTTTACAGCATTGAAAATAAGAAGTATTATTGAGCACTAAAACAGCATATTAGAATTTCTGAAACATATTAGATTTCAGAAGGATCATGTGACACTAAAGACAGGAGTAATGGCTGCTGAACATTTAGTTTTGTCATCACAGGAATCAAAAACATTTGGAAATCTATTAAAATAGAAGACAAATTGTATTATTTTTACTGTGTTGTGGGTCAAATAAAACACAGTATACCTTGGTGACCATAAAGATATTTCTTCCAATAACATTAAAAAAATCTTTCTTACCTATGCCAAATGTTTAAACAGTAACAGATGTTATTAATGTGTGTGGTGTATGGAACTGAAATTCAGTTCACATTACACTGATATAAGCTCATAAAATGGGCATCATTTTTTGAACAATGCCCATTTTACCAGTTTATATCAATGTGATCACTGATGAAGTTTGAATGAGTTTGGAACAGCACTGTGAGAAAACTCTGGCTGTAACCATATAAACGTGTCTTCCCTGTGTCTATAGTGGATTTTATTTTGATATCCAAAATCAACATGATTAAAAAAAGTTATTCTAAGCAATAAGAATTCTCACTTGAGATGCGTTGATCTTTTGAGGCCCTGTAACTTATCTTTAAATGAATTATACCTATTATTCATTATACTTTGCCTTAAAAGCACATCATGTTTGTATTTGTGAATATTTTAACAGGTGGATGACATGAAGAAGACTCTAATTGTCTTTCTATAATAAAACCATGGGAATAAGAATACACTGGATTGTATGTACAACCTTAATGTTTCTTAAGACTTAAAACTCTTAATTCTTTTTTATACAAATTTCTACCAAATGTGCTGCATTTTGAGAGATTAAGCTCATTGTGAAATGACTTGTTTTAAAGTAAATAATTATAGTTTGCAAAGCATTTTAGAAAAATCGTTTCATAATTCATAATTCTATATTCATCATGGATTTGGACTGTCAAACAATGCATTACAAGAGGGAGATAGCAGTTTCCAGAAAGCATTATACAATAATTCTCAGTCTAATAAAACAATCTTGTTTAAAAAAAATGCAGCCTGCCAAAACTGTCTGGAGTACAGGCATATGAACCTATAGTCTATAATTTTATATGTTCTTTTATATGTTCTAAGATATCACTCATACACAATGGACACAAGTAAATTAAGGCTACAGAACAAGTAAGCTCTCTCAGGTTATGAAAAGCAGACAGGAAAGACTGTTTTGGTGCAATGCACATTAATGCATGTCATGTAGCATTATATACTTTTCTCTTAAAAAAAAAAGTAAATTTTATAAGACATGTCATTTGTTGTTCTGAAGTGTTGGAGTGACATTAAAGTAAATAGCAGAAGTGCAAATTCACTCTACAAAATTACTTTCAAGTAGTTTTGCCATTACATGATCCCTTAACATCACTGTGTATACCAAAAGAGTTTTAATTTGTATTTAAAGTGGAAATTTAATATGAATTTTTCATAATCCAAGCACATTTAGCAAGTCACAGAATTAAGTTTACTTTCAGTTTTTACGAAATGTAAAGTTTTCTTTGGGATGTTAGATGCATTTAGGACATACACATCTTCTGATTTCAAAGCTTTCCTTTGTTCCAGAGAATGCAGTTCCATATAAATGCATTATTTGCAATCAGCCATGATTCATTTTCAGTATTTTTTCAGTATTCAGCTGGGTATGTGACCTTATCGTTGTGGCTTCCTTAAATTGGCCCCGCACCATGTAAAATGAAGCATATTTTATTAAATAAGAAATGTATTTTACTGGATATGCACATTTAATATTTCAAGTGAATGCATTCACTAATAATGCTATTATAAATAGTTAAAAAATGCAAAAACAATACTACAATAACAGTGATATAATTGTTAAAAAAACTTTACATAATTTAAAACATATAAAACAATCAAAAACATTTAAAATGTCTCACTGATTACATACTACATTGATTCAGTGAAAATGTGCAAGCTATTGTTTCTAACACAATTCTGTATTTTCAGCAAAGCAGAATTATAAGTATTTCTGATGTCACCATTGCCTTGTGGTTGGTGGAATACCACAAATTCAGAAATTTTTCGCATAAATCATTGCAATTAATAGTGCTCTTACAATTTACATAAGTATGATTATTGGTGGGTTTTCACTGTAATACAAAATAATTTCAATCATTTTGGCCTAAATTCAGGGAAAACTGATTAGGCTACTGAGATGACTGGGTCTTCATTTCATGTTAGCATAGCCTCCATTATTTTTCAAAATATTTTCCAAAATTACTGTTCATTTCTATGTGCACAACCCTTTGGAGTTTAGATGGGGCTGAGTGACTATGATGAGCTTGCATTTTCTTCGATTAAGAGCAAACATAGGCTACACACTTCATTCACACAGACACACTCCTGTGACTGGCAGTGATGTGCACTGCAAATATACCTTTCATTATTTGCACTCAGCCAGCAAGATGCCGATATCCAATGAATAGATGATGCGGTATGCGAACGGTGACTAAAGTAACGCCATTTCAGTGTTTACCAAAACATGCGACATTTCACGTCATGTAGCGATCGACGTGGCTCTTATCTGTTAATTCCACCACACCAGTGTACGAATCCTACTATGGTAAAGGCTCCCCTTATGTATATTAATATATTAGGTATTATGTTGGTTCAGTCGGCCTTGCTCATTGGCTGAAATGTGGACGTTGACGAGATGAAGACTTACCTCATGAATAATAATTAGGCTGCGCAATTGGACGCCTCAGGACGGATACAAATCAACGTCAGCGCAAGCTATTTACCATTCATGAACCAAGCCTTCGCCATAGTAACATCCCTAAATTTTGCCTTATCAAAACACAGACGGAGCATCAGCCGGAGCTGGGGCCCATTGCCAAACACCAGTGTACACAAGGGAGCATTTGCACTGGATTTGGCCTGTGCGAGCGGACACTCTCAGGGGTCAATATTAACTTTTCGGTCCTCCTGGTTTGAAGCGAATGGTTTTAAATCTCTTCGAGTGAGTTGTCGAAGTCATCGGTAAGACATCTGTCTATCCAAATCTTGTTTGTTTTGCACTTGGGTAAAAATCTTATTCATATCTTATTTTTGTTTTTAAAATCTAAATCGCTATTAAAATAATAATTACAATGCTCTGTTGAATAAATAAACACTGAAGACGTGTTATTTCCCAGCAAACTGCTTTAAGCAAGAATATTTTCGGCATCCGAGGATGGGAAAACATTACTTTTTATTCTTTGTTTATTGTGTAGTCTGTTACTTTATATACATTTTGTGTGTTTATGAGTGGTTTTAGTGTTCAAATACAGTGTTTTTGAAGTCAGCCGGTTGAGTCGAAGAGGAAGCAAACAAAACAGAACCAAGGAATGAAAAAACGTAGGCTATTGGCCAACTGATAGAACAAGACACTTGCATCAAACGTCTATCAAGCGTTCGCATTATTTTGTGGAAAATTAGTATGGTAATTCACGGTTGTGAGTAAGCTTCCTTCTTCCAGCAAACCTTTCATTTGGGTTTCGTTTCATCTGTTTACAGTTTCCCAGAATCAGTCATGCCTAAAATGCCAAATACTTTCAGTTATTAAAACACAAGGGGAAAAAACTGTCCAGTTTTGAAAGCATTAGGCTATTATGTCTAGATGATGTTGGACCTAATTGCTGTGGCAAACAAACATATTTAGGAATGCCAATTTTTTACTGCAGTATTCGATTTAGGAATTCACTCACAGTACACCCACCTCAGTTGCGCGAAGTTGGTTTAACGTGGAGTTCAGAGCCTGCACCCGAGCTACCTGACAAATGACAACCATCACAGCATATCACTTATACATATTAATACACAGCCTACGCAATAATCACATTTTTACTCATGTTAACATTTAACTGTGTTATTTGCATAGGAGAATTTTCAATTTGTGTTATATTAATATTATTAGGCTATTAAAGGGTAAATTGTTCGTGTGACTTGGGTGAGTATGAAGCTGAAAAAAGATAAAAGAAATACATGAACAATTTGGTGCTTGGACATTTATTTATTTAAAGTTTATGCCATGGTTCATCAAGCCAAACTGATTGTTCCACATAGCTACACTTTAAAGCTTAAGAAAGAAAGAAAGAAAGAAAGAAAGAAAGAAAGAAAAATGCTGCTTTAGATGAAGCTTGGGAGAGGAGAAGCAGTCTAAATATCATACAGTTTTTGGTCTAGATCATTAACTTTATGACATAGGTAGTCCATTGGATATTTAAAGTAGCCTACCACAGCTTTGTGTTTATTTGGATTTCAAATGTGAGTCATGCTGACATCCTATAGACCTTCACATGTGAAGCCATTATAATTCACCACACCCATTCAGTTTTGAGTCTCTGTGTGTGTTTAAATAATTGAATATTATTAGTGTCTGTAATTTTTATATGTTTTTTGAAATGTGAATCCTCTGTTTTGTTCAGGAGAGGATGGCGGAGGGAGGTTTTGACCCCTGCGAGTGCATCTGCTCTCATGAACATGCCATGAGGAGACTCATCAGCCTGGTGAGTTCTTCGTCTCTCTCTCTCTCTCTCTCTCTCTCTCTCTCTCTCTCTCTCTCTCTCTCTCTCTCTCTCTATATCTCTCTCTCTCTCTCTCTCTCTCTCTCTCTCTCTCTCTCTCTCTCTCTCTCTCTCTATATATATATATATATATATATATATATATATATATATATATATATATATATATATATATATATGTGTGTGTGAGTGTGGCTTAATTTAATTAAACATGCTTGGCTGCAGAGACGCACAAAATGGTTTTGTTTGGAACCATTTTCACGAAACAGAGTAAAAAGACAATATTTTCTCTATGATTTAAATCACTTAATATTAACGGATTGTTCATTGAATTGTTGCCCAGACACTTAGAAAAGTCTGCCAATGCTATCTGTTCTTATAATTGCTCTAAATGCATGCGTGTCCTAGTCCTAGAAATTATTTTAATACGCATAAAAACTCAGCCTTTATGCTAACAAGACATGGTAATAAAAACATTCGGGGCTTCAGCCCCCTTGGCCTACCACTTGCGCCACCCCTGACTGGATGTGCAAATAGAAATGGATCTTTTGAATTTTATTTTAACTTATTGATCTACTGATCTGTATGAAAGAAAAGTGAATGACTGTGATTTAGATGGACCCTGTCCTTATATTGGATTTCTCTTCTTTTAGAGTAGTAATCTTTATATTTTCCAAAGGGATCTCATGTGCGTTTATAAATGAACACAAAACAGAAGTTTCATAATTTGAGTATTCCTGTAAACAACCTTGAACTAAACTGACATTGCAATTAAACCTCTGCATATAAAATAAATTGTCAAAATAACATTAATGTGTATATTTCTTGTGATTCTATAGCTATAGAATAGTAATGTCAGGGATTTTTATAATAGAGCGAAAGAGTTAGAATTGAATGAATTTCACACTGGCTAATGAAGTAATGGTACTAATAAATAATTGCCAAAATGTTTGTTTTGAAATTTGATTTTAATAAATTAATTTCATTTGGATGTGTGCCAATCTGACAGGGCTTGTATGTTCCAGTGGTTTGTAGTTTTTAAGACCTGTAGTGGACTGTGTAACTACATATCTTTTATGTAGTTATTTTATCTTTTAAAAATTATGCTATAGGTGTAGAATAATTTTGCTTTTGTAGTTTAAATGACTGGCCAGTAGATGACGCTAGTGCTTCTTTGGTTCCCTTAGATCAGCCAAGGAATAACATTTGATTCAGCTAATTTAAGTATTTTTGAACAGGCATTTGAAATGAAAGATAAAATGCTTTTTTGCGGGGGTGTAAAAACAAAAATACTTATGTGGTATATAATATGCATGGAACTGGGATTTTACAGAGGGATACACACACTGATTGTTTCGAATTAAATTTGATATCAATTAATGTTTTATGAATTAATGTAGAAGCCCACATCCACATACATACACAGTGTTGTCATTTCATCCATATAGTATGTTTTTTTTTTTTTTTTTGATAAAATAATTTCTATGTGATTAATTTCCAAGCTGAGACAGTCCCAGTCCTACTGTACAGACACAGAGTGCCTTCAGGAGAGTAAGTCTGTCCATCCAAAACAAAAGCATATCATACTATAGCACAAATTCTGTTGTATTTTCTAACAAATCTTGTGTGTGTGCAGTGCCAGGCCCCAACTCCTCCGTAGAAGGGGACATCACTCTACCCATGATTATTATGGGATGGCTAGTTCTAGCTCTCGTGCTCTTTCTGTTCCGCCCAGCCAGCTTGAGAGGCCCTTCAGCCAGCAGCAAGCCCTCCGGTCCCCATGGTGTAAGTCATGACAGATAAACTCAGTTATCACTTACATTAGCAGTCCAAAAAAAAGTTTCTATGCTCTCCAAAGCTGCTTTTCTTGATTAAAAATAGTTAAACATTAATACAATGAAATGTTATTAAAATTTAAATAATAGTTCTTATTATTATCAATGTTAAAAGCAGTTTTTGCTGCTTAATATTTTTGTGGAAATCGTGATGCAGTTTTTCAGGATTCTTTGATGAATAGAAAATTTAAAAGAACAGCATGTATTTGGAATAGAAATGTTTTGTATTTGTACTTTTGATCAATTTAATGTGTCCTTGCTGGATAAAAGTATTCATTTCTCACTTGCCCCAAACTTAAAATGGTGTTGTATAACTGGTACCACAAAAATATCAAGCAGCAAAAACGGTTTTCAAGATTGATAATAATAAGACAAATATTACTTGAGGACCAAAACTGCATAACAGAATGATTTCTAAAGGATCACGTGACACTGAAGACTAGGGTAGGCTTTACCATCACAAGAATAAATGGCATTTTTAAATATATTAAAATAAAACATTTATTTTAAACTGTAATAATATTTCACAATAGTACTATATTTCGATCAAATGCAGCCTTGGTGAACATAAGAGACTTCTTTCAAAAACATAAAAAAAATCTTAATTATTCCAAATATTTGATCAGTAGTGTATAAATGATCAGTACGGTGAAATAACCATTATCGGAAAGTGTAGCTACTCAACACTGTTAATTTACATTAATCCTTGAATTGTAATTCTTGTAGTTACTGGATGGAATTTTTTCTCCTCGTTTAGAATCATGGCAGAGAGCCACCAGCACCTCCTGTGGACTAGAGGTTTTTCCACCACAAAAGATTTGATCTTTTAATCCAGCTTCCACCTGATCAGCTACTGTGACTAATATAACTTGTTCATTTCCTTAATCATCTGTCAGTGTTTCAGATTCCAGATTCTTTAGTCCAATGAGGGAGGGCTGATCTACACAGACACTTGTATAACAAGGTGTTTCTACAATGTGTTACATTTCAAAAGAGGAAGCAAAAAGAGAAATTTGCCCTAGTGCTGAAAATGCTGAATTCTTGGAGTCTAAAATTTCCCAGGTTTATATATCTCTATCTTCAGTTTTTTACATCTTATTATATAAAGCATTATTAGGTATTTAACAAGTTGCTAACATGCCATATAGGCCTATATAATGACATTTGCCCTAGATCAGCCTGAGTATGAATTGCGATTTAGAGGAAAGGTTACCTAGAAATTGGGTGTTGTCAAAAGATTTGGGTTATTTTTGAGTAGACTGAGATGAAGAGGATAATGTTTCTTGTCCTGTGATAGCCAATACATTCCAAAGCTATGATGACTTCACACACATGATGTCATTGGTCCATGGAGGAGAATGAGCCTTGACTCTGCATTGAGTCATTCTAAACACAGATCTAATTAAAATGATATAAGGTTGACCAAGACCACTTCTGAATTAAAAATTTTGTGCAAGAGGAAATAATGAAATGGGCGTATTCCAGTTTTTACTTGGCTCTTATCATTGTAGTCATGGCTGTGTGGATGTTGTCATGGTCTGGGATCTGTTGACCACAAAGGGGTGGTCAGACCTCTCCACCCTAAACACTTTGACAATCTGTTTAAGTATAAAAATCACAAGCATAGCCACGTGAATGCCATTCTTAATAGAGTGTTTTTTTTTTTTTTTTTTGCATTTGCATTTGCTCAGGAATCATTATGTAGCTATACTAACTAAAACTGTTAGTCAGATGTTATGGGTAGCTGTCAAATTCCAGTGATGAAAATCTAAAAACAGTGTAATCTTTCAAAATAAGAGAAAATAAGAAGAAGAAATTGGGTACTTAAGAGTTTTGAGAATATTTGCAAAGAGTGAGGTTCTCTTTTAGAATATGCTTAAGGGCAAATCTAAACGGTAGCACTTTGGTTGTGGCACTTTTATAGTTGTGTACAGAATGCAGAGCTCCAGAAAAACACCAAAGAGAATATGTAAATCTGCCCCATTTCAAGTTTGGTGTAACTTACTCAAACTTCCTGTCTCCTCAGTTCTGTGCGAATGTTAGAATGTCTTAATTGCACAAAAGTAGGTTGGTGTAATTGGTTGGACTAATGATTTCTGGGTAGATCAGTTAAGGTGGTGGTGTGGATTTCAGGGCATGTAAACTCTGCCTATGTACACTGTTCTCATGAAACTGCTCTACGAGAAAGGGCTTGATCTATGCACTTTTGGTTACTACAAATAAATAAGAACAATAGCACCAGGTCGTGTTTTTCTTTTGTTAAATGTGGGAATGGGAATATTTATTGGTGGTGGTTAGCCTCTTCATACGTTTCTAATTAAAATTTGTTATTATGACTCTTCTACTCTCAAAAGTAATTTCTGCGTCAAACGGACCACTAATCCTTTCCTTTGATGTTACGTCACTGAGACCTCTCAGTCACTGATTGGCTGCTCTTGAAACGTCTGCGTTCTCCACACTTTTAGTGTTTCGTTGTAATGACATTCATGTCAATTGAAATGTCCCAAAAATCAGTTTTTCCGTATTTATTTTAAGAGCTATCTAATTGAATTAGACTTAAATAACAGGAATAAACAGTATCGGTCTATGAACGTTCATTTGTTCTGTTTAAGTCACAGTCAAAATAAGATTAGATTAGCGCTGAGCGATGAGTCTCTTAGTTTGAAAAGAAAGACTTAATGACCCGGAAGCAGAGTTTGTCCCCTCCCCACTCTGAAGTGTTTACGTTGCTACCCCTCCCGGTGGGTGGGTGTGTGTGTGTTCTGCGTGAGTTTATGTATCAAGGATATAATAGTTTTATTCATTCGGGAACAAGGCACCTCAGACGGAGGAACCTAACCTGCATACTGCCCAGAGTCACACAGAAGAGTGCTTTAACTGAATAACTTCACTGTGAGACAAGGTAAGTCTGTATTGTAGCTATTGAAATCTTTTATATATTTTGAAGTATATTTAAAGTTGTGATTTTGTGACTGAAGCTATAATACAGAATCTAAAACTGATCCCATTTTGTAAATCTTTAAATGATAAAACGGTAGTTAAAAAGTTAAAGAGCTCCTATGTTCATGAGAACATCAGCAATCATGAATCATTTAATGAGATTTTACATGTTAAAAGCATCAACAGGCAACAGTAAACTTTTTGCGAACACAAAATTTGCGTTCTTTCTATCTATCTTTAAATTTTATCATCTGGCTTTTATTATTAGTTATTCAAAGCCATAAACGTTAATTACTTAGACGGTTCCGTCTCCTAAGTATGATTTTTTTTTTTTCAATGAATCTTTTGATCTGCTGTTTCGCAAAACCGCTCTGGCGTGCGTTTCCCAAAAGCAACCATGGTCGCAAGTTCCATCGTTACCAATAGAGTTCAGTGGAACTTACGACCATAGTTAGATAACGATGCTTTTGGGAAACGCACCCCTGAACGATTCATTCACGAAGCGATGCCAAAAACCCACTGACTAATTTACTAGAGAAACGATGAGTGAGGCTGGACTCAGGGGCGTCATGCACTTATTATTTTTGAGGGGGCACAGGTGGGTGGGGAGATGGGGGTTGACACAGCAGTAAGCTTATGTAAACTGTAAGTAAATGCATTTTGCACCTTTATATATCATGTTAGTTAATCTATAACGGGCGATGGGCAAATTAGCCTAATGTTCTATTAGGGTCATTCTATGGAAATGTCAATTTTTTTTCAGAAATATTACACTTGAAAAACACTTTAGGGTTACAATTTTAAAATGAAACAATCTATTATTTGAACAATTACACCTTCTTGAGCCATCAATGTGGCAATATTTGTTTTTTAATTAATTATATAGAATTCCAAGCACCACAAAACTGCTTGTTCCCACAGCCATGTACAGAGAAAAAATGCTTTATTATGAGGTCAAAAACAGGGTTTTCTACCATTTAAAATAAAATAATGTATACATAACTATCAAATATATGATGTAAATGACATTAAAAAACTAAATGGTGAATAAATATTATAAA
>JAFVLL020010396.1:0-11480 GCA_021397915.2 Tor tambroides
CTGACACTCTATCCTCCAATTTGATACTGTTAAGTGCTTTGACACAATCTGTATTGTTAAAAGCGCTATATAAATAAAGGTGACTTGACTTAATAGCAATATTTTTAATAAATTATATATTTATTAAAAATATTGCTATTAAGTCAAGTCACCATTTTACAGTGTTTGCCAATAAAAGGTAAATTGGTATAGTTTGACAGTTTTCCTTGTCATGCAGTTTACATGGTGAGGTGCAGGGCTCGCAAAATTTCAAAATCCCTGGTAGCCCTTCGGGCAGGTACTCTTCAGATTTTGGTAGCCCGAAAATTAATTTAACTAGCCCAAATAAAAAATACCTTTTTTTTTTTTTTTTTTAAATTTATTTATTTATTTTTTTAAATATAGAAAATTAGATAAGTCTAAATGTCAATCAAAACCATTTTCAATGCACAAATATCAACAAATACCAATGAAAGCATTTCATTTCACTATTTACAGGGTATCTGTTGAATTTTTTAAAATTAATTTAAGGCAATTTATAAACCTTTTTAAGAGCTGCACAAGTAAAATGAACACTGTATGAGTGGGGTTGGACAATGTCTATGGCAACATTTTAAGCCATAAAATGACATGATTTACAGTTTAGTTACAGTTTTTCACATACAAAAAAAAAATCTTATAAAATGGCATTTCAGCTTTTAAACCATTTTTATGAAAAGGGACATTATTATATTAATTTAAAACATAAATATTACAGTCTTAATTGTTTAGATTTTTAGAAGGCACATTAACTTCTTTCAACATTTACAACTATGTTTGCTGCATAAAAACATGGGTCGATATTCTCATTGATCTGAACATAAGATAGGCACACTGCAAATGCAAATTCACTCTCTGACACGAAGTGACGCTTTAGGAGCAAATAGCGGCTTCTCCGGTACGTTAAACAGCTGTACACAAAGCAGCACTGCGCTTGTCATACATGCTGCTTTAACAGGCATTATAGGCAAGATGAAATGAAAATGCCAACGACACGTTTCTGAGGACAGACGGTTCCCTTCAGAGACACATTCACATCAAAACATCTGCACCGTGTTTTGACTTTGAAATGTGCAGCGCTTCATCAGCAGTGCAACAACATTGCCTTCTGAAGTTTAATCCAGCTGTATCGCGATTCTTGTCTTTCCGTCATCAACTGCAAGACCTCTTGAAATTGTAATTAAGACTTTTCTTATACCATTTAACGTATTTAAACATTTTTATGGCCTTAAATTTTATACAACTAAATTGAGAGTTTTAAGGACCTGCAGAAGCCCTGCATTTAAGGTAGCCCATCGGGCAGGGCAGTGATACATTTTGGTAGCCCGACTGGAAAACGCAATAGCCCCGGGACGTCGGGCTAGTGATTTTGTGGGCCCTGAGGTGGAGGTGCTACCATCCTGATCATGTGCTCACTGGCTGAATCAAACACTTCCTACAAGCAATGTATTTAGGTGTTTTAGTAATTAAATCAAGTTAAAGGAAAACACATCATGCTGAATTTTGGTTGCAAGACCGTGACAGCTGCTATCTTTGAACCTCTCTCACTCTCCGACATAGGACCACTGATTAGGAGCTCATCTTCTGTGTCTGTTATTAGTAGAGTATCTCAGGGTACCATTATGTCCCTGCTTGGGAATTGTATTAGGTGGTACAATGTTTCTTTTCATTTTTATTTTGATGATACCTGGCTTCATTTGCCATAGAAAGCTGGTGACGCTATTCAACCTTTGCTTGAGTGTCTCGAGGACATTAAGAAATGGTTGTCAAATAACTTTTGTCCAACATAATAAAGACAAAACTAAAATAATTATCTTTGGTCCCCAGAATTGGTGGTCTTATTAATGGTGGATTTATTAATGAGTTTGGTAATAATTTCCCTTTAATTTCTTTCCCTTTCAATTCAGTTGATAACGGTAATTATCGCGATAAATGTCAAATCTTTATTTCTTTCAAGTTTAAAGGCGGATTTTTTTAAGTGAATGTTGTTGAAACCTGACTAGTTTTAAACTACTTGGAACTTTTTTTTTTTTTTTTTTTTGTCAGAGCATGACAAACACTTGCCAAACAGGTGAACATTTCACAAATCTGAGGTACAATATTCTAAACATTTATAGTAATAAAATATTTTTCTACATAAAAATATGCATGAGTAAACTTAAGTAAAATCCTTTCTCAGTCTTTTTTCCCTAACAAATGATCTTAATAGAGAAATTAATTAATATCTTTCTGCATGCTCCAATGGGTGATATTGTTTCAAATCATGAAACAGGTTTGTGTTCTCTGACTTTGATGGCACTATGCAGATGTAAATGTATGTTCATTAACAAAAACAACAAACCAAATATGAGGTAACAACCTCATATTTATAGGGCAAAATGATAATATTCTGGCTGTTTGAGTTATGACTGTACTTTTATTAAAATTGACTCTATAGTATCACACAATTAGATAATGATAACCAAAGGTAAAACCACATATAGCACCTCACTACCATGGTAAAGTGTAACTGTATGGTTTCTAGTAGCCTAAATACATTTAGTAAAAAGATGAATGCGCGAATGTTAGAACTGTGTTAGAATGTAACAACCATTACTCCTTTAATACATTAATAATATGCTAAAAATACATATGTATACCCCACATTTATGCCACAATACCACTGTGCTGTTAGCGTTACTACAGTAAATGGTAAATCCATGTATAAACCTTCTAACGGGATTGATTGTGAAACAGCGTTTCTCGTGTTTATCAGTGCTTTGGAGAATGTCAGTGCTGTTTCATCTGGCTTCAGATGAAATCACAGACGTGTTCTTTCACTGAATTCAAGTGCTTCCACTGGATCTCACAGCGCTGGTAGTGTGATCAAGACTGTTTGAGCTGACCTGATAATTGTTTCATGTGGTGCTGTTCATACAGACTTCATGGGGGAAGTCGTGGCCTAATGGATAGAGAGTTGGACTTGTAACCTGAAGGTCGTGGGTTCGAGTCTCAGGTCTGGCAGGAATTGTAGGTGGGGGGAGTGAATGTCCAGCGCTCTCTCCACCCTCAATACCACGACTGAGTTGCCCTTGAGCAAGGCACCAAACCCCCAACTGTTCCCCGGGGGCCGCAGCATAAATGGCTGCCCACTGCTCCGGGTGTGTGTTGTGTGTGTGCACTTTGGATGGGTTAATTGCAGAGCACAAATTCCGAGTATGGGTCACCATAGTTGGTCGTATGTCACGTCACTTTCACTTTTCACTTTCATACTGTTTCATTCTGCTTTTGGCACATAAACATCACATATTTATCAAACATATGTTTTCAATCTATCGAGGAAAAATGTTAGGATAATTATTGTTAGCGTTGTATCGCCCAGCCCTAATCACATTTTTGTTTTTCTAAACTTTTTCTTTTTGCTTTCAAAATTTGGAGAAAGTTATTCACACTTGTATTACATCACGTTTAGACTATTGTGATTCATTGTATTTGAGTCTTCCTCTTTCAACCCTTGTTCGCCCCCAGATTGTTCAGAATGCAGCTGCAAAGATAGACAAAAAAATATGACCATGTCACCCCAATTTTAACTGCTCCATTGGCTCCTGGTCATTTATATTTAGTCATTTAGCAGACGTTTTTATCCAAAGCGACTTACAAATTGAGGACAACAGAAGCAATCAATTGTAGTATTAAAACAACTAAAAACAGATCCAAAACTAAAAGCTAAAACTTTATAAATACTGCATATACACATTTTAAAATAAAGAAATTAAATAAAAATGACAAATGCATACAACGAAATTTCAAAACATTTAAATGAAAAAAAAAAAAAATCAAATTTTTTTTCTGTCCATTTTAGGATTCAAATAAAGATTTTGTTCTTTGTTTTTAAAGCTCCTGATGATAAAGCTACATTTCATCTTAAAGGTCTTCTTATTCCCAAATCATTTAGTAGACCTTTAAGATCCTCTAATATGGCTGTTCTGTATGTCCCTTGTTCCCATTTAAAAACTACAGTGCCTATAGAAAATCATCATACCCCTTCGAAAGATATACTTTATTTGTCATAGAGCCTGAAATCAAAACTTAAAAAAAAAAAAAAAGTTACAATTTTCAACATCAAAATAATGTTGAACACAAACATTTTCAAGGCACTCCCCTCCGGCTGCAGTCCATCAGGACCAAAATATCACAAAAACAGTTTCTTTCCATCTGCAACTGCCTCCATCAACAATACCCAGGACCCACCATCGACATTACACATTACATTTAAAAAAAAAAAAAAAAAAAAAAAAACCTTATTGTTTCATATGCGTTACACAAGTCAGACTGCTATACTGCGCCTTCCTCAAACTGTTAGCACACTTTTTCAGATCTTGCACTAATGTACAGTTAATGTAGGACTAAGGAAATTTCCAGTAGCCTGTCAAGGCAGCATATGTGAAGGAAATTTTGGGACATTTTTGCTTGGAAAATTACAAGGATGTGACATTTACAGGCACTTCCAAGAGCCTCACTTCAGTTTTAACACATAAAACCAATGGTTATACAATGTTCAGGTTAATGCTGAAAGAGCTATTCTGTACTGTAATGTCAATGTGTCATGCAAATAAAAGGGATTAATTTTAACTGAAGTCTCACATAGTCAGATCTGTATAGTCAAATACACTATATAATCAAATTTTATTTTAATTTAATTTCAATTACTCATCTGTCGATATGATGGAAGTGAATTGGAGAGCTAATGCGAACATATCCACATCTTTATGATTAGATTACTTCAAAGCAAAGAGCAAAAAAAAAAAAACTCCGCCGTGAATATATTGGGGCATCAAATCACGTTCAGGTATGTTTCATGTGCATGAGTGTGAACGAGCAAATAAGTTGATGACTGCAGTTTACGTAACAGCCACCAGTGTTGCTAATAATAAAGGTTTATAAATTCTATATATAGCTCCTTTAATTGTAAAAACTTGCAATGAAAAACATTTGTAATTGTTTCATTTTCACTGTGCTTACACCGGACATGAGCGGCGCAATGCAACAAAACACTATAGAACCCATCTACACTGGATGCAGCATGACAACAAATCCCAACAATTCTATGTATGAACTACGCCACTTCTGGCACAAAAGACAAATGGATTTTCAACAGTCGCTTTGTCATCTCCATCTTGGTATCGCTTTTGAATCAGTTTTAACCACCACAACTAGAGAAAACAAAAAGGCTTATGCCAAAAAAAAAAAAAGGTTCAGCACCCATTGTGCACTATGCTGACTGTAAGTAGGGATACAAAAATGTGGAAATACAAGCTGTAGTTTTCAAAAAAGGCCTCCTTGAGGAAAGGGACATTAACAGCTCCAGACTGTTAAGAGTCTTTTGCACCCACTTCAGGGCCTCATCTGTGTGTTTCAGATTGTAGGATCCTCTTGGTGCTTCAGGAAATCAGTGTCCCACGGTGCTTTGTGTCGTCCTGTTGGCTTCTTGCTGTTCTGGCTCCTTTCCCACTGTGCTGTTCCCTAGCACAACTAGAGGAAGACATCACCACCACTAGACTGCTCATGAGACCATGGGGAACATAAATATCACTAACCCAAACCACTTTCCAGAGACTTTAGCATTAGTGTATGTGGTCAGATTTTCTAAGTTGCTCACATTTTAAAATACAGCAGACTTGTTTGAAATATTGTGGATAGCCCTACTAAATGTATACTGTTGGATTGTATCAACATGCTACAGGTTCCAGCCTGTATCACTGCTACATTTCCTAGTGCGCAATTGATGTTGAAAATACATTAAATTGACAACAAAATTGACGTAAAAAACAGGTCAAATATGCAAAAAAACAAACCTGACTGATGTAAATTGAACATTTTCAATATATTGACCTACATATATATTAAACCAATTTCAGTGTGGGTTTAACTTTCTATTTTCACCCAATTACCACTGGAAGATGTTGCTGTCCAAACTGAATTTAAAATGATGTTACAGCATCTTGATCAAGTCTCAACTAACATTTGATGTCAAATTGATATTAAGCTGCCCAGTGGGTTTTAATTAAGTGAAAATTTAAAGTCCGTGTAAAGTCAATATTACATGTGTGTTCTGAGTTTGTCAAACCACAGAAAAATGTTTTATTAACCACTCAGCCAAATTTGAATAAAAAACCCAGGCAAGTTAATAAAATAAGGTATCAAAATCTTGAAAAACTAAGCGGTATTCTCTGCTCTCAAACGCTGAGGGCGTGTCAGCTGGCGGCGCTGAAACCACGCCCACTCGCGGCGTGCCGTCTCTCTCAACTGCCAAATACCGCTACAAGCTGAATGGATGGTCCCTTTAGCAGCTTAATTCAGATAAGGAGACCGAGCGGTTTTGTAAATCATCGCAACCAGGTAATATGCATTTACGTGACGAAGGCATAGATAGCAAGCAAAGTGTAGACTGTAATAACTAACGTTTATGACAGTAAGTCGCAATCGAGCAGTGAACCACTGATGATAATGCACTCTAGTTATTGTGTTTGACTTGAAGCAGCGCTGTGCAGAACGATCGGTGTGTGATGACAAAGTACCGCGAGAGCGATTCGAAAGCATACGGAGCCATCTGCTCTTTATACTGTAACACTCACTGTACTTTGACACACAGTCACCGTCGGTCAGTGCTGCTTCAAGTCCAACACACCTCTTAGTGTTAGGGGAAGGGGGCTGTGCTCAATGACTCCGTTTCATCATCGAGTCCAGAAACCCGCCCAGAAAATCCTGAACATGAAAACGGTGAAAAACTGTTTAACGGTCTAACTTCACAATTAAGTACTACATAGTTCACAGTCTTTGTAGCATGTTTCAGCAATGCATTTCTAACATTTATAATGTGTTTAGAAACAACAATCAGAATTGACTTTACATGGACTTTAAATGTAGTTTTTATTCTAATTGAATTCATGTAAATTTAATGTAAACTACTTCACCTTTACTTTGTAAAGACAATAAAACGTAATAACTTTCTAGATATGTTAGAATTTGAACTTTGAACTGATTTCTCACAATGGCTTAGATGTTCTCATGTAATGACATTGGTATTTGATGGATTTTTGTTGTTTATGTTGTAGGTAATCTCAGATTTTGATATGACTCTCACCAGGTTCGCCTACAATGGCAAACGCTGTCCTACTTCCCATAGTAAGTACAACAATCACTAATAGTGCCTTTAGTTTTGCTGAGCTAGTTGTCTACTAGTCAATAGCCAATTAGTGTGGTTAAGTGGTTATATTTTTTTGTGTTGTGTTGAATAAAGTCCTTCTGAGTGGAATTGATGCATTTGTAACCGTAATCTCTAGCTTCTGCTAATTGTCATACATGTGTTGACGAGAGAGTGGTGTTCCAGGGGATGTAGGTGTAGTGTATGCTCCATTGAGAAGTAATGAACGAGGAAGTGCGGAGGAGAGAGCAAAACAAAACACGGGTCACAAAATAGAAGTACAAAACAAGGTTTTTTGAAGAAAAATGTCTAGAGGTTTTGATATAAGCCAAGAGGAGACTGGTTTTTCTTTGCCTGAAACAAAACTTGGTTATTGCGAGACTAGCGTATTCCCACCGGAGCTTACACTGTGCCTATGTAGTAAACAACAGTTGAAATGGCATTCTAATGGCGCTTTTTCACTGCATAGTACGGCACGGTACAGTTCAGTACGGCACACTTTTGGGGGGTTTTCCACTGGGTACAGTACCTGGTATTTTTTTTTGAAAGCTTTTTTGAAAGCTGTAAATAACTTTCTGAAAAGGAATCAGTGTTCAAAGATTTTATCTTGTGTGGATTGTGTTGTTAAAATGAGTAATAAATGTGTTGTGTTGTTAAAATGAGTAATAAATTATATGCTTTCAGATATTCTGGACAATAGCAAACTGATCAGTGAAGACTGCAAAGCCAAGGTGAGAAAGCAAATGTTTACATTTGCTAACATTTAGTTTTGCCTCAGAAATACTTGTGCAAACTATAGATGTTACGCTGTTATGTGTTTGATGTGAAATTCACAGATTTTCAACCACTTGAATTGAACAATGTGTGTTAGTTTTTTCTGTTACCTTTACCTAAATATCCCTGTTTATTTGTCAGCTCCAGGGCTTTTGTTAAACTACAGTTTAACAGTTTGCTTCTGTTACCTAGACTGTTTTATTTCTGTTCATTTCTTTTATTAAGCAGAAGTTTCATGCAATCGCTAATTGGCATAAATGCTGTTTTATCACAAACACTGTTTATTCTGTGTGCAGGTTTTACAGACATAGTTATCTTAACTTAGCTCTGCATAGGTTTCTTTTTGATGATCAGGACAAGTCTTGAACTTTTAGAGAATTGTTTTTCTGCAGCTGAAGAATCTTCTGGACACTTACTACCCTATAGAGATCGACTCCACGCGCTCAGTGGAAGAGAAGTTACCACTTATGGTTGAATGGTGAGATACGTCTACTCATTGCACAATTTATCTCTCAACAACAAACAGAAGGTGAGCCCATGATTCATGTGATTCCTGTGGGGGTCCAAGTCTGACCATTATTTGTTATACGGGTTGAAAGTCTATGTAGGAATGCACCAAAGTATCAGCCAATACTCAGTATCAGCTGATAAAAGCAATTATTTGCACCATCAACCGACTGTTTAAAAAGAGCCGACGATCAGAGTCGATTATGTCTTGCTAATTAAAAAAGGGTGTAAAAAAAGATCGGACTTCAAATGTCTTTTGTGTGAAGTTGTGCTCTTAAATGTGGTGTGACAGATCGCTGTAGCGCCTCAGTTCAAGCAGCAGCACAGAGCGCTAGTCTCTTCCACTTTAATACAGGTTATAGCATGAAAACTACATCACGTTAGTTAGCTATAAAAACACTAGAAGGAGCCTATTTACTCCCTCTAAGAAGGTTTTATATCCAGTCACTGGAGCTCCTCCTCTCTGTTTAGTGGTCTGTGTGCTACACAACCGCTCCGCTCTCTGGTGTAAAAGCTGACGCTGATGTAGTTTCTGAGGAATTTAAAGGTTTTCACCCTCTCGACCTCAGTCTTGCCAATGTAGATTGGTGTATGCTGCTTTTTCCTCCTCCTCCTAGGATCAATAATCATCTCCTTGGACTTGTGTACATTTAAGGAGAGTTTATTTTGCATCAGTCCTGCCAGATCTCTTCAGCGTGATGTTTCAGAATTTATAATTCAGAATTCAGAATTAGCTTTATTCGCCAAGTGTGCGAAAACACACAAGGAATTTGTTGTGGTTTTTAAGGTGCTCTCTCCACCAGTGATCAGTCCGATGACTGTGGTCTTGTTACTTTATGGTCCTAGTGTTTGTCTGAGAGGCCACACAGGTGAAGAGGGTTTATAGCAGTGGGCTCGGTACACAGCTGTGGTTTGCTAGGTGTAATCAATAAATAGCATTCTCACATATGTGACCCTGGAGCACAAAACCAGTCATAAGTAGCACAGGTATATTTGTAGCAATAGCCAAAAATACATTGTATTGGTCAAAATTATAGATTTTTCTTTTATGCCAAAAATCATTAGGATATTATGTTCCATGAAGATATTTTGTAAATTTCCTACTGTAAATATATCAAAACTTAATTTCTGATTAGTATCATGCATTGCTAAGAACTTCATTTGGACAAATTTAAAGACAATTTTCTCAGTATTTAGATTTTTTTTGCACCCTCAGATTCCAGATTTCTTGGCCAAATATTGTCCCATCATAACAAACCATACATAAATTGAAAGCTTATTTATTCAGAAAAAAAAATGACCCTTTATTCAAAACATTGACCGTTATGACTGGTTTTGTGGTCCATGGTCACAAGAGAGGAAAGGACATGACGTGTGGCCAAGTATGGTGACCCATACTCAGAATTTGTGCTCTGCATTTAACCCATCCAAGTGCACACACACAGCAGTGAGAAGTGAACACACACACAAACACACTGTGAACACTACCCAGAGCAGTGGGCAGCCAATGCTGCGGCGCCCAGGGAACAGTTGGGGGTTCTGTTCTTGCTCAAGGGTCTCACCTCAGTCATGGTATTGAGGGTGGAGAGAGCACTGGACATTCACTCCCCCCACCTACAATCCCTGCCAGACCTGAGACTCAAACCCACGACCTTTGGGTTACAAGTCTGACTCTCTATCCATTAGGCCACGACCGCCCCCTAATATGTGTCCTTACACTCCAAATGTGTGCGAGCTATGTGGATGGCAGCTATGACAGCATCAACAGTGGACCAGTTTTGTCGATACACAAATTGAAATGAGTCCAAGGTGGCTGGAATGGTCCTTTTTATGTAGGTCATGACTATCTTTTCAAAACACTTCATAAGAGTTGGGGTGAGTGCAACCAGACTATAATCATTCAGGCAGGTCACAGTGTTCTTCTTTGGAAGAGGCATAATTGTGGTGGTCTTAAAATAGGTGGACATATTTTACATTTGCCGGGAATCCGCTGTGGTGTGTTACGATCCCTGGTCTAGGTCAGATTGTAACATACATAACACAACCACATTATCTTAATTTACTCATTTTTATTTTCTTTCCTTTTTCTCTTGTTCGTTTTCAGTGGAATAATATGTTGTTGTTTTTTTGTTTTTTTTTGTTTTTTCTCTCTCTTGATGTATACAAAAAAAATATATCCAAAACAAAAGGAAACAAAAGAATTCAGAAGCAAAATCTTCAGGGGTGAGCTAATGCCAAAATAACAAACAAACAGAAACTAACTTCCCCACAAAAAAGCTACCTTCCCTACAGATCAAAAATAAAGAAACAAACATACAATCAAATTCCCTTATCTCCTTATCTGCCCAATAAACAGGAGAAAAAGATAATGGCCTAGTGGCCTACAAAAGAAACAAGGCACTCACCCCCTACTGCTTCCCCAAAACAGTTAAGTTACAAACATGGTCAACAAGACATCAATGTCCTACAAGTAAGGCTCACACAGTATCCAAGTTGGCAAACAACACTCGTTTGGAACAGAAAACGCACTCTGTCACACCACATATTCAACAGCTAGCACCGTATCACAACAACAAACATGAGCAATCGATCGAAGAGGCAGAGCGAGAGCTCCCTTCAGTGGAATGCCAGGAAATTTATAGATGGTTTCATCGGGAGCACGCGCCTGGCCCGAAGTTAACTTCCGGTCTGTGTTTGTTTATCATTCTGGCTAGGGGTGCCGACTACAAACGCAGTTAAAGTTAAAGTGATGAGTAAAGTTGGGCTCAGGTTGTTGTGCTGTGGGATGTGTTTCCCATACATTTATTTATTTGTGGCGACCCGCCATGATATCAAAACTGACCGATTTTCTTCATTGAATAAACATGAGCACGTAATGCACGTTTAAAAATCAAAACGAGGCGCGGAACTTTTTATATCACTGTATTTCTGAAGGGAGACTGTCTTTAGAAAATGTTCGATGTCATTTTCATTTCACCTTGCATGTTATATGCCTGAT
>JAFVLL020010397.1:0-65623 GCA_021397915.2 Tor tambroides
ACTGTTTAATAATAAACCTACATACATATTCTTACCATCTCGGTTTTTTGTTGTTGTGCATTTTTCACAAACAGGGTAAAATAGGGCCTGAAAGTAGTATTTTATGCTAATATAAGTAAAAAGAGTTGCTTAACCTTCAGATTATGTTCAACCTCAAATGGTTAAAGTAAATATTATATGAGCCGTTTTATTTTCTATTAATTTTATATGAGGCTTGCCATTTTAAAAGCCTTTTACCAAAGAGTGTAAATAGTTTAAAACACCAATGTATGTGATTAGGAGATTTTCTAGCAATTAACATTAAATGAACACCAAACAGACATTTTTTATACCATAAATAATGAATTAAAAAAAAAAACATAAACCAGAATACATAACATTGCCTGCATATTCAGACATTAATCCTGTTTCAGCAAAGGTAAAACATTTTCTTGGGGAAAAGTCCTATGTAGCTGCATAAATCGCTCTTGTAAAGTGAGCCCATCAGCAATGATAGGATAGATAGGTATAAATCTGAAGAGCAGCAAAACACTAGAAACAATTTTATACAACGTCATGCACAAACAAACACAGGGCCATAAACAATTGATCTCAAGTCTTCCATGATCAGTGCATGTCTATAGCATCCTAATGCATAATACATCTACAATCCAACAGCCACTTCATCTGTTCAAGTCTCCATATCCCTGTTTGTGTCAGTCATAATAATTAAGGTACAAAATTGACATGAAAATGAGTAAACCGGTAGACATATAAAGGAAATGGAAACTAAGCAGAGACTCTAATGAGGGTCACAACAAAACAAGGACATTTCATCCAGTTTCTATAGCAATTTGCCAAACGCTGATGACTACCTTTACACACATAAAGCATCAGTCTTTAAAACTCAAAATGGATATTCCATGATTCTTAAATCTCCTTGATTATATTAGCATCTAAATCCTCTAACAAGTTCCATGCAATGGCTGAAACAAACATAAAATATAAAAACGAGCTAACAGCTTGTGGTACTAATGTTAAATTTATGTTGTTGTGATTACATTTAAGCAGACTGAACAAAAATAAATAAGCCTTTCAAATCTGAATACTAAAACAAAAGGATGCAGCTCATTTTCTGCATTGATCTGAGTCAGTGTAGCCACAGAATACTAATGAAATCTTAATTTGAAAATACCCCTATATGCTTCAATTCACCAGCACCAATACCTAATCAATTAAAACGAATCTCGTCTGCAATTTGAAAATCATCAGGCCTAAATATTTCAGAAATGTGCAAAAGCACGTCTTAAATTTAAATTTGATTCAGAACTTAAAATGCCAGGCAAAGCATAAAGTTAAAGCGCATCGTCCTTGGGAATTCAAACAACTATTAGCAATGCATAGCCAGTGTTCCTTCATTAATCAGCACTAATTAAGACTATTGATTGCAGCAAACATAAGGATTTCCAGCTGAAAGGGTTTACTAGACTGTAAACTCTACAGACAATGGCACAGCAAGGAAAATATCCAAAAGATTTGCCTTTGCCCTTGGTTCAGGTTTCACTTTGCAAACCAGCTCAGAAAATTAAACCAAAAATGCCCCTGCTTCCCTGTCATTAAGTGCTGTCAGGACGAATCAGAGCTCACAGGCCAGTGGTGCTGCACAAAGCAGCGCTCAGTCTCTCATTGTTGAGCCTCCTGTCTCACTCACACACATGCATGCTCAGTCACACAGAAGGTTAGGCTTGACAACAACGTCCCAGGACTCAAAACATAGCACATCAAGGTCATATTGAACTAGTGGTAATAGGTACAAGCAGTCAACATCATCAAACATTATCATTATTTTCATATTTGCTCTAAATCTTGTGCATCATTTACTTAGATATTGCTGTTATAATATTATATTATTCATGATTCTCCGGTCAAATGTAGTGTCTCTGTATTTACATAATAACTATATAGTATATTGGGAGAAGCAAAGTTTTGCACCTTTTCACCTTTTAAACCTATTAGCAGTTCCGGAAATAACTTGACTCAAGACTGAGCTGCATTTAAATTTAATGTGTAATTTTTGCAATATGCACATATTAATATATATTCATGCATTGGGGAAAAAACTAAACACAACAGTGCCTTTTTATAGTTTGTCTTGAAGGAATAATTGGGCAGAATAAATAGCAGCCAAATAATGAATATCTTCTCAACAAGACTGCTGTTTAATTAGGCTAAAAGCTCAAGACTGGAAACAAAAGCTGCATTACTGTATTGGCAAAGTACATTTATGACTTTTTGACAGATGGCTGTAATGCAGTCTAGGCAAGTCGACTAACCAACACACAGGCAAACACAGCCCTAGATATGCCAGACAGACTGAGAAACAAATGAGAGTCAGACAAAACTGTGCACACATTTGCTTCACATGCAACAAAACCCATAATGTTTTTCCACATTCTGAATTAAATGCAGGTCATGCACACGCCAAAGACGAGTACAAAAAAACTAACATCTGACTTTCATGTCAGTAACAGAAATATGCATCTTATTTTACATCGTAAAGGGTATTGGCCAGTCATCTATATGACGTTAATTTGCAATGAGAAAGTCAATAGTGCTGATGTTACGAGACATTTAACTTTGGCTTTTAACAGGCAGAGAAAGCAACTGCCTCACAACCTGGAAAGCTCAGACGTACATTTTCAAAAATAAAGTTACAAAATAAACACTGTCAAATCAGAAACAAATGATGTCCCACAAAACAACATACAGCGACAGTCTTATATATGATAATAAACACTGAAGGGCCAACCAATTATATTTTATATAGAGCTGCTCTTGTCTGTATGAAGGAATATTGTCCCTGATATTGCTGCTGGAAAAAATGACTCTACTATATCATCTAAACCTGCTATATTTCTATATTTACAGGACTGCATCTGTTTGGTAATGCACAGGGGCTCTGAACAACTCAATAAGACTGTCAAATTGCTCAACAGAGCCATCTAGTGGTCCCAAAACTTTAAATCAAAAGTAATGAATGGAAAGAAGACGATCCCGAGCGACCGGTGCGTCGTCTCGTCTCAAATGCTTTATATGCCTTTAACAGAAAAGAAAAAAAACCCCAGTAACTTGCCTATTCAGTAAATGCTGGACTTATTTGTCAGTCTTCATTAGCATACATAAACTCGTTTTATGAATACCTGTTAATGTTTTACAATAAGAGCGTTACAGTTACAGCCCTTGTAAATTACAGTGGCAAGACAAGGTTTCACAGACATCAAAACATTACGAGTGGTTTGATAACGCAATATACTATACTATTTATTAAATAATATTACGTCAGTAAAAGATTAAGTTACCAAGATAAAATATGGATAGACTAAGTTAGCACATTTGATTTTAATGACATATACGACAACGCATTTAGTTTTATTGATAATAACAGCATTTCCTAGCTAAAATAATTAGAGCCAGAAAAAGCTCGATTGAATGAAGACACTGACTGGAGAACTGTAGACAGGATACGATACATCAACTTTGACTATAGGAGAAAATCTACCACGCTTATAAATAAATACAGACTGCAGCGATGTAGGTTGGACAAATTGAGCTCACACAATCGATCTTGTCGCCCAAACTGAGCTAAAATGACATATGATAAAGAATAGTTACCAATAAATAAATAAATAAATAACTTAATTTCCTCCAAATAAAACATTTTATTTACTTTCATTTAGCGAGCTTACAGATGTAAATGTCGTATGTATAGAGTATAAAAGAGTAGCCTAGGCTATTAAATCTCATTAATGAAACCATATGTCCTATATGTAGCCTACCTTTATTGGCCAGTTTAACGATCAGCTGAAATTGTACTCGATGTTTAAAGACTACATTTATAACGTCGTCTGAGGCTAAATTTTGTAAATAAGATTTTTTTCAATAGAAATTCAGCATGATATAGGCTATTCATCCCGTTTACTGAACAGCTTACATATGATTCATTTATAATACTATTTTATTCCAGATTACAGTGTTCTACTGTAGGCTAAAGAAGCGAAATACAAAATACATACCTTCTCCTGGTCCGTTTTACTTTCCTTAATCTGAAATCGCTGCTTGCTCTTCGTCCATAGTCTTCGTCTCTGGAATTAAACTCTCCACTTTCTCGTAGGTAATTTATGGCAGCCTACATGAAGAAGAGTCCTGGAGTGTATTTTATAAATGTCGATGTACTGTTCGCCTTATCAGGCTAGTGTTGTCGGAGCGCTGCGCTGCGGATCATCCTCTGTAACCTACACTGTTGCCGAATGTTTCTGCCTCTCGCGCGGCCTCATTTTAAACTCACGTGACGTCACAGATCATGGTGCTCAGACTGCAAGCGCTTAGTAAACAACACATGGGCTATATAGCATACGTTTTCCTGGAGAAAAATAGAGTTCTCGGTGAACTTTTACCTCAGTGTCACACTTAAAGCAAAACCACGATTTTAGTAAATACAGTGTGGGGAAAAAACGTAAACATTAAGTTAAATCTCACTCTGTTTACATGTTCCTGCTCTTGTGAGCAATTAATCTAATGAAAAAATAGGACATATTGGCCTAAAAGTATGTTATTATACTTTTGTGAACCACTTAACGATCCAATCAAATCCCCATGGTCCAAAATCTGTATATAAGATTAGACTACATTAGATTACAGAAGTAAATATGGGTTGCAAATAAGTGTGTTGTATTGACTTTTAATGCACACTGAATGCAGAAAAAAAAACAGCTTTGCAGCCTGCACTACCAGTCAAAAGTTTTTGAACAGTAAGATTTTTAATGTTTTTTTAAAGAATTTTCTTCTGCTCACCAAGCCTGCATTTATTTGATCCAAAATACAGCAAAAACAGTAAATTTTAAATATTTTTCTATTTAAAATAACTGTTTTCTATTTGAATATATTTTAAAATGTAATTTATTGCTGTGATTTCAAAGCTGAATTTTAGCATCATTACTCCAGTCACGTGATCCTTCAGAAATCATTCTAATATTCTGATTTGCTGCTCAAAAAACAATTATTATTATTATTATTATTATTATTATGCTGAAAACAGCTGAGTAGAATTGTTTTCTTTGATGAATAGGAAGTTGAGAAGTACAGCATTAATCTGAAATAGAAATCTTTTGTAACATTATAAATGTCTTTATCATCACTTTTGATCAATTTAAAGCATCCTTGCTAAATAAAAGTATTAATTTCTATAATAACCCCCTCCCCCCAAAAAAATTATACTGACTTTTGAATATTGAAATGTTACAAAAGCTTTTTATTTCAGATAAATGCTGATCTTTGTATTTTTCTATTCATCAAAGAATCCTGAACAAAATGTACTCAACTGTTTTAAATATTGATGATAATAATAATAATAATAATAATAAATGTTTCTTGAACAGCAAATCAGCATATTAGAATGATTATAGAAGGATCATGCGACACTGAAGACTGGAGTAATGATGCTGAAAATTTAGCTTTGATCACAGGAATAAATTACATTTTAAAATTCAAATAGAAAGCAGTTATTTTAAATAGTAAAAATATTTCACAATATTACTGCTTTTGCTGTATTTTGGATCAAACAAATGCAGGCTTGGTGAGCAGAAGAGAATTCTTTAAAAAACATTAAAAATCTTACCTGTGCAAAAACGTTTGACTGGTAGTACATATTCATCAATATAACAAATTTTTGTTGCCATCCATTTCATGTTTAGTCATTTAATCCTTTCACAATGGATTTCTTTGTACACAATATCTTCAATATTAATCTTAACATCATATAAAATGATGAAATAAATCTAACCCGCTAAGGCTATTGTGTTGATTAGGCTTCTCATATTGCACCATCATTTAACTTCATATGTTTATGACGTTTACGTATATTGATAATAATAAAATACACAACAGTCTGTTTCTTCACCCAGCAGTGAGTATATAAAAGCCACCATATAGGAGCAGAGTACTAACCTGTATCCTAGGCCCATCCTTTAACAGATCCTTCATGATAACTTCATAATATGCTACACAAAACAGGATAATGCAGACAATAAAAGATTTTAGTTTGTATCTGCAAATAAAGCCCTTCACAGATTCCAGATCTACACTGAACATGTCTTGAATAAAAATGACTTAGGACGAGACCATTTATAACAGTGAATCAGTTTCAGCTCATAAATATCATTTTCTGTTTTTGCTTACTCTTTTTCAAACTTACACATCATTAATTTGACAACTCTTCAATTTTAATAATATCTAACGTTCCTAAGAGGACATGATTTCTTGCATACCTAAATGCAAATTCAGTAATTATCCAGATCTGCTTTTTATGAAATCACAGGAGGGAGCCTATCAGAATAGCTGACAAAGCAAATCTGCCTGTTGCACCAAATTGTTGAGTAAGTTACTGATGAATTGCTTACAGCAAAGGCTATAGTTTCCTGTTTACACTGCATCACAAAGTTGAGAGTCAAGATTGATGCACTTACATTCTTATGTCAAAAATGTTGGCTAAACATTTTTCTTATCATGCTTAGTAAGGCCTGGTAATGCACAATTGACCTTAGAGTAATTAATTCTCTATTTGACATTCTCCATCAGAGTACAGATGGGAATACAGGAAAATATATAGCAGTATATAGGAATAATATCAACCACAATAGCACTATAAACAGCAGATGAGAGGATGGCTTGAGCAGAGATAAGTAATTAGGCTGAATCTGCAAAGCACAATAACTGGACTGGTTCCGGCATAAACACAGATAAATGCTGAGAAAGAAACCACTTTAGAAGGAGCAAAGGAGATGCATCTGTTTACTAAGCTGTAGACAGATTTAAGGCCTTGAGGGGTGTCGAGAAGATTTGTATAAATTTATGTTTAATCTCCAAATGGGGCTAGTTGCCTTTCCTGTGAAATGTGGTCTAAATAAGTATCCAGATATTTGAACTTTATTTTTCCACTTCTTCAGGATAGTATTATATTGTATTAACAATATCATTTCACAACTGGTTTAACTGGTCCATCTTGCATGATAATAATAATCCAAGACTCTGAGATTGCAATATGGACAGGTACATGTCTTTTCTAAACAGATATGATGTGTTTCCTGTATAATTTTCAACTGGTTAAAATGTATGCTACAGGTTTGATGTGAAATCATAAGTTCCTTATACATATAATAGCTAACATATCAAACATTATTTTAAGGAGTTAATGATGTAAGACCAATGACCAAAATATAATGCAGAATATATTGTGTTGGTTATGTGATTATTACATTATATACATTCAGTCCAGTGTAAATGCCTCACCACAGGCTGCTTGCTATGTTTCTATTAAAACGACACTTTCATAGAAGTTATATGGATTTGAGATGATTGTTTTGCAGCAGGGACTTTTAAAGTCAATTCAAACTTGCAATAGACAGTTACTTCCAAATTGCATGGAGACCTGAATCTACATTTAATAGGCTATTTTTCTATAGGCCTGTATCATCTATTGCCAGGGAGAGAACTGCAGGGGGTCCACACTCCATAGAGAAGAATGTTCATAAACAAACAAATGTTTTAATGAAAGAATTTAAGCAGTGTTCGAATTGAGGGGGGGCTGGGGGGAGGGGGGTCCCGGACCTCCCATAAGCATTAAGGGACCCCCATAACACCCAAAAAAATATACTATTTTATTTTTACGCGTATGTACAGCGTTGCTCATCATAACCAATCACACACGATTCTGTTGAGTTTAGGAATGCAGTGGCCAATCAGAGACGGTCAGATTAGTCATCGCTGAATTTTATTCAAACTTGCGAATTCCCTCATCATAAGCAACAAAAGAGCAGATGTACCTACGATAAAAGTAAGAGATTCATTTATCATACAGATTATAAGAGGAGTTATGAGTGCTTAAACACTAGCTAGACTGACTGTGCTCATTTCGAGTGCGTTCTTTCACTGCATGATTCATTCTGAAAAAATGCATTTAGAATGCTCCCAGAAATCAAGACATGGGGGCAGAAAATGTGTATATTTATATTATGCCATATAGTTAATCAATATCACACGAAGAGAGCCATTTTTTCCACAAAAATCACAAATGTGATATTGATTTTATACAACGGTTCAATAAACAAGAAGTTGATATTAATAGACTTACGTTTTAGACACTATACTGAATATTTTTGCTCTATTTCGCCGACAAAAATGGTTCCAAACAAAGACACAGCACTGTTTTGCGTCTCTGAGTAACATGAAGGTGTTTCGTTCCTGAATGAATCAACCGTTTAAATGATTCGGTTCAATCGCAATGACTCACTTATTAACAGTGACTTGCTGCCACCTACTGGCGGCTTTAATTTCACATTTAAAGTACCTTTTCATTTTTTAAAATAATTTCAAATATCAGTATTCAACGTTTTAGGATTAAAATATCAAAACATTATTTATGCATTTGTAACTGCAGGTTAAATGCATTCATGTCCTGCATTAAACAGTGTGTAAATACATCTAAATGCCTCTTCAAATGCAGCTTCTGTGTTTCCTCTGCATTGCAAAGATGAATTTTGTTGATAATGATTTTATTTGTTTGGTAACAGCCCCAAATATCTTATTATTCTATTTGACTTTATTGATTAAAAGAATTTGAGCAAAAGATAATGCACACTTATAGAAAAAAAAGGCTTTATGAATGTCCATAAAGGGTAAAAATCAAGGTAAGCTTGTTGGAAAAGATTAATTTCTGTCACTGCTGTGAACTGACCACTCAGAATATGAAGGATATCAAAAACTTTAGGAGTCAGCTGTCCAAGGCAGTCCTGCAGCGCAACACACTCAGCAAAATGTTGCCTCGAGATATCATTTTTTGTCTATATCGCACACCCCTAGGCTAGATATTTAATTATTCTTTGCTTAGTGACTGTTTGGTGCACATAATTCACAGATCATCGTAAAATAAGCTTTTATCTTAGAATTAGGTTTTCTCAACAATAATGAGGACAAGACAAAAAATATGAATCATTTTATAAGGTTTTATTTATTTATTTATTTTTGAAGGGGGCGTGGGGGGTCTGGTTAGGGGGACCCCCCAAGAGCTTTAACACAATTTGAACACTGAATTTAAGTGTTACCAGTGATAAAACTTTACGATCTAGCTTTCATATTGGGGGTCTGGGTCTGTAAAAGCTGAAAACGTGCAATCTAATATACTGAAGTTCTGTACTGTAATCCATAAACGCATAAAAAAGCTTTATGCTGATAAATGATTGTTGAAATTTCTTAGTTTTAATTAGCAGGCAAGCCTATTAAAAACAATGCGCAGTAATAACGCATTTCCACCAGCAGATGGGGTCATTGCCCGCACGCGGTCATGCTGTCCGGAAGACAGATGTAAATATTTTCATGACGTAAAGAGACAATCTCTGTACCCATCCTCTACTGTCGTCCACCTCTAAAAATACTCAATTTCTCCCTGAGTTATTTATTCTTCGAAACAGCCTTCATCCTGCCTGTCAGAAGACCATGCGAGGTTGACGTTGACTGCATTCTGTCTTTATTTATTTATTTATTGTAAAGCAAACAGCGATTGGTAGGGTGTGATAGGCTATTCATAGCTTATGCATCATTGCTCTGTCGGCGAGTGAGTTGGTGTAGTCTGCGGATCAGATTGCTCCTGTTTGAATTTTTCTTTTTACTGCCGAGCTATTAGGATTCATCATGCAAAAAAGGAGGAAGCCAGAGCCGATCCAGCTGAACCCAATTCCAGATGGGAACGCTATAAACGGAACCGGGGCCACAGAGTGAGTGGGCTTGAGTCTTACTATGTCATTTCATGTCGAACAAGACTTCTTGAAACCAGAGTTGCTTCATTCATAGATTGTTTGGCTCATTAAGAATATGCTTCGACTCTGACAGGGCTGCTTAATAGATTTAGCATTGCTAAATCAGCTTGTATTGGGCATTAAATTGGTATTAGTATGGATATTTATGAGGGTGTGTTGCTTCGAAGTGTCAACAGATTTACAAAGCCCACGAATGAATTGTAAGCTAAAGGTGATTATTATTAGTTGACTTGCATAACACCAAATATGGGTCATTTTTGCGAAATGAGCGCCTTTTTAAGTTTGATAAAGTGATTTTAAAGTAAATAGCCGTCAGATTTTAAACATTCTATCAGCTAATCGCTTTGAGTGTTATTAAATTGCATTGTGCCATCTAAAGATAAATGAATGTATTGTAATATATGTTGAAATATGGCTATGAGATTTGTTACCTGTTTGAGAATAACAAAGTTGACAGTTTTAGCTATTGTGCTTGAGTTCACGACTCTAAAAAGTGTGTGTGTGTGTGTGTGTGTGTGTCAAAGCGCCTTAATTCTAACAAGAAATGAGCACCAAATCGGAATATTAGAATAACGACTGCTGCAAATTCAGCTTTGTCATCACAGGAATAAATTATGTTTTTAAATATATTAAAATAGAAACTGGATATTTTAAATTATAATAATATTTCACATTATTACTGTTTTTACTGTATTTTTAACAAATAAATTAATCCTTGATGAGTCTATGCTACTTAAAGTTAAAGTTACTGTTTTTTGGGGGGCTGTGCTTAGAAAAATATCTAACACCGTAAAAGTTGGTCGCAGTTATTTATTAAGTAATTTTATGAGGAAAACAAAATGCATGCTGTTTGTGGAATAACCCATATATTAGTGTTGTTTAGTATCCATCAGGTGCACATAAAAGAGCTGCATCTCCTGCCACTAAGATCAATGAGAATAGCTTATCACATTTGGACAGAGCTGCCAACACAACACTGCTCTTCTCTGTAGTATGTTGTCCAGTCATAAATTAGGCCCAAAATGTAGTATTATGGGAGCAGAAGTGGAGAGATAAAGTATCTGGAGTTGTCTGTGTGTTTACAATTTGTAGAGGCCAAATATCCAGTGTTTTGTTGACCCTAATGTAAAACAGAAATGTAAATGAATGTGATATCATTCTTATAATCGTCCAGTTTACCTCAGTATGTGACTATTGAGGATTTTAACTGACCATCAAATATAGATGCCAGTAAAGGTGACGTATCGATTTGTTTGTCAGCTTCACATCCCCACAGATAGATATGGTGACAGAGGACCACCTCTGTCTGTGCCACCTTCATTTGGCAGGCCTGTGATTTTTCTCCTCTTGAAGCCGAGCCAGTGACAATCCTCACAGCCTGAGCCAGTGGTGCATGTCATTGCCTCTTGTTTCGTCGAGCTTACTTGAGAGCTTAGACACTTTTCCCTTCTTGTAGTCTCTCCATTTGGCATTAAGAGACTATTAATTATTTAGGAAAAAGTTGCAGTCTTGTATATAGAAACTGGCTATTATTTGTACATAAATAATGAGTATTAGCTGTGCGGTAGAAGAGGTGTTTGGGAGAATGACAGTAAAGTAGAATTACATTCCTTCCTGGAGAGCAGGACAGGCTGTGGCGAGCTCGCTTTGGAATGTGTGTGTGTGTGTAGCGGTGATTCAATCCTGTGGAAGTCAGTGTTATAGAGAGAGGCTCAGTGGAATGTTAAATACTGTGACAACGCTTTTTTTTTCCCAGAAGCCTCTGCTTTAAATCTGTCGTGGCAAGCCTATCTCAAAGAGTGCAGTTAATATTATTTTTTAAGTTCTTGCTTATCGCTTGTGAAGCACTTCATATGTATCGCCTCTTTCATGCATTTACAATTTGTAAATTAGGAGTAAAACAGCAACAGTATCTGCTTCCAGTGGAGAGTGAATTGATTTAGAAGCCATAAATATATTATATTAACAGCAATGAAATGAAAAGTTTTTTTAAGACCAGACATGATTTTCTTTTTCTTATTTTCATTTTGGTGGCTTGAAGGCCCTATAAAGTTTTAATAATCATTCGAATTCTTGGAGAATAGCTAAGTCCACACCATAACTATAACGGTAACAGCAAAGAGGAACAATATGGTTGAAATCACTTTCAGAGTGATTTTTGATGAACTGATAAACGATAAAAATACTTCAAGAGCTCGAGCATTTAAAGTGGCAGATGATAAAACTGCAGCATGCACTTTTATAATAAACAAAATTATATTGTTTGTTTGTGTGGAATCTTAATATAGTAATAATTTTGTCTTTATAGTTATTGTTCCTGGTGTGAACAGGCCTCAAAACAATCAGTATATCACCACATGTATACTGGTGTTCAAAAGTTTTGGCTCAGTGAAATTTTTTGACAAAAGTCTCTCATGCTCACAAAGGCTGCATTTATTTTATTAAAAACAGTAATACTGTAAAATATTATTACAATTCAAATGTTTCTATTTTATTATATTTTAAATTGTTATTTAATCCTGTGATGGCAAATCTGAATATTCATCAGCCATTACTCCAGTCTTCAGTGTCACATGATCCTTCAGAAATCATTCTAATATGTTGATTTGGTGCTCTTGGTTTCCTATTATTATTGATGTTGAAACAGTCGTGCTGCTTAATATTTTTGTGGTCATTTTAAATCACTCAAGTGTCAGACTTTAGTCCAAAAGACTAGTAACCTTGTTTTATTTACTTACCAAAGCCAGTTTTCCTTGCATTTGGCACTTGACAGTGCTAATTTTGTACCCTGCCAATATTGTTTCATCTCTCTTCATTGGCAGCGGTACCTCTGCCGCTATTGTTTCCCACGAGCTGTATGCAGCATTGTGTCTTTTCAAGATTATCGGTAGGAAACCACACAGTGTCACAGTGTTACACAATCACACCACACACACACCATGGCACCATCTGCTGCTCTCCATTTTACTTAAGAGCGCTGCTGGGTGTATGAATGCTGCTATAGTGCATCAAGAAGAGCTTGATAATTCTCAGACATTCCCTATACCTGTTCCCTAATTCTCTTCCTTTATGATGTTTAAGTCTGAGTTCTGTTTAAATTGTGGATTTACAGGATGACAGCACAGATGTATCCACAGGAGTGATTTATGGAGCGTTGTTAAATATTGACCACAGAACAATCTCTGGTTTTGTGCTCCTCCCCAGAGAGAAATGGTTTGCTTCTGTCTAACCTCAGCTGATCCCGGCGCTCCCTAGTGTTTACATCCACATTCCAGTGAATTTGACCACTTATTTCCTGTGTTTGATCATACTGTATCCACACATCTCTTCAAAAACTCAAAAGAAAAAAAGGAAGAGAAGTTATGATTCTTCCAAGTACTGCTCTTGGGCCTTCAAAAGCTTTTCTGGTTTTGAATCTCAAACTATGAGCAGCTTTACTCTTCACTTTTATGCACTTTCTGTATCTTTCCTCAGAAAGAATCTGCTCTTTTTATGTAAACATAATGGTGTATCAAAGGTTAGACTAAATAATTAAATACTGTGTAGTAGTATTGAATTATTTATTACTTTCATACAAGTTGTTGCAGCATAGCATGCTGCGTTGTCACTACATTCTACATTAATACTGTGTTGCAAAAAACACCCTTTCGCTTTGTATTATGCTCTGTAAATAATAATTTATGTTGTAAATATTTTTTGAAATTAATGATTCAATTTTCAATGGATTTGTAAAATGTTATGAACTGATTTTATTAGATGCTCTTCTTGATGATGAATTTTAATTTTAAAACACAGAATCCAGAACAATTAAAGTGAAAAACACATTTTTTGGGGGGAAAACATACCAGTTTGTTTATGTGGGAAAAAATGTGGGGAAAAGAAACTTATTCTTGCCTTGCAAACTTAGCTTTTTTTTTTTTTTTTTTTTGGTGTATTGGTTGGTTTTTGAAGGATCGTGTGACACTGAAGACTGGAGTAATGACTGCTGAAAATTCAGCTTTGCCATCATAGGAATGAATAAAATATATTAAAATAGAAAACAGCTCAAATTTAAATGGCAATAATATCTCACAGTATTTCTGGTTTTACTGTCTTTTTCTTTAAATAAATGCAGCATTGCTGTTGCAAATTTATAAACCAATTTGCTGTTATGCATTTTATTAACCAATTTTGCCAATTATAAATCAGTAATTTATGTTTTGCAATGCATTATATCAGATTGTTATTTTTATTTGTTTTGTAATTATCTTTATAATATATTAATTAAAAATAAATGTTTGATAATACTGCAAAATAAAAAAATAGTATTGTTGTAAAAATTAAATTAATATGAACTACTGTTCGAAATTTCGACCAAAAGAAAAAATCTGGCAGTAGAGCTCTGTTGTGAGCTTTATATCCTCTGTGGCTCTTCACTTGGATTGAAACCGCTCTGGATAATACCTCCTACGTGCAACACAAGGTTTGAGTTGTGAAGTATTTTTCTCCACTCTGGCATCTTCTGCGTCCTTCACCATTATCACGTCTCCACCGCATCGTGTCCACGCCACCCACTTACACCCACACAGCAGCCTCGTAACCATGGTTATATCTGGCCTTGCTGTCAAAAATGAAAACACTTCGCCTCATTCTGCATATAGATGAGACAAAGACATCCTGGAGCACTTGTGCTGTTCTCATCCACCTGAGTCGTGACGTCTGTCCTGGAGCTTACATGTTGCGATATTTTGCAGACTGATCAGCAAGCTTTGATGTAAATTTATGTGTGAGTGTCACTTGTTGTGGACCGAAACATTGTTCAAGAGCAGAACAACATGTTTTACATCTGAATTGGCTTGGTGCTTAAAAGCCTTCGAGGCTCATGGTGTCCAATGGTCCTGAAACACTCATTTGAAGATACAGTATGAGATACATCCACATCACAGATGTTTGCAACATGTGTGGCACAAAAGCTGGATCACAAGCTGCAGGAAACCTAAGATTACGTTAAAAAAAAAATCCTAATTAGTACCAATATCGGAATCATAAGACATTTAATTGGTTCATTTGAGCACACAAGAAGATTCATTCATGATTGCACCTGGAAAATGCAGTTATGCAACAGTGAAGAACGCAGTGCTGTTGGAGGAGATGCAGAGAGGATGGAGAGCGGAGGGTCATGGAAGTTCGCTCTTCCAGCAGAAAGCTAAGGAAATACATCACCATGACAACAGGGCCAAGGGAATGGTTCGCATGCTTAGAGGAACTCCTTGTTTCCTCAGACAGAGCTTTAGGAAGAAGATGTTATAAAGCCTTCTCACTACTTCCATTTCCACACACTGTACAATAAACTTATTCAAGTATTCCTACGTTTTCTGCCTTAAGGATGGGAATATGTTTAAGCATGCAAGAGCTTTGGCTTATTACTGATCACAAGAGAGGAATTTTTGTAGTAGACATATTAATGTATAATATATAAAGCACGGCTAAGACTGTAGCAGTGTTATTTTAGTATTATTTATATACTATTGTAGAATGTATTAATATTTTGAAGGAGATTTTCTTTTTCTTTTTAGTTATTATATGTACTTTTGTCATTTATTTTTTTTATATAATTTTAGTGTTAGTCGTTTTAGTACTTCAGCCTCAACTTATTTTATTTTAGTTCACGGCAACATTTCTATTTTTTTTTTAAGTTATGTAATATTTTTGTTTTATTTTCTTTCACCTTTTTAATTAACTAAACATTTTTACAATAACAACACTGGACTGTAATTTAAATGACAATGTCAGTGACATTATGCATTTTTGTCTTATTAATTTATTTAAAAATACATCAAAAAAGTAACGCATACATACAAAGGCTTAAAGGAATAGCTGACCCAAAAATGAAAATTTTGTCATAATTTACTCGCCCTCACATCGTTCCAAATCTGTATGAGTTTCCTTCTTATGTTGAACACAAAAGAGGATATTTTGAAGAACCAAACAGTTGTTGGTCTCTATAGGGAAAGAAATACTATGAAAGTCAATGGGAACCATCAACTGTTTGATTAGCAGCACTCTTCAAAATATCTTCTTTCATGTTCAACATAATAAAGAAACTCATACAGCTTTGGAATGACATGAGGGTGAGTAAATCACGATTATATTTTCATTTTTGGGTGAACTATCCCTTTAAATACACACTCTGTGATATCCATGATTTCATTTACAGATTTAAAATTCATTTTGATATTTTTTTGGGGGAGATGAAGTAAAAAATGTCGGGGTGATACAACTGTCCTGCTACTGTAATGAATAAAAAGACTTTTTGAAAGAAATTCTAATAGAAAACCTTATTAAATAATTTAGCATAATTATCTATTAGGAAAAATAATATTTTAACAAAATTGCTTAACGGATTATTAATATTTGAAGCATTTGCTTCAGTTAAAGAGAGTATCTCTGTAGACCGCTCTGTAGATTGAATCATTTAGTTTCATCACTTTACAAATTAAATTCATTTTTCTGTGTGCGTTAGAACAAATCTGGAAGCTCTGCAGAAGAAACTGGAAGAACTGGAGCTGGATGAGCAGCAGAAGAAACGCCTGGAGGCTTTCCTCACCCAGAAGCAGAAGGTCGGAGAGTTAAAAGATGATGACTTTGAGAAGATTTGTGAGTTGGGTGCAGGCAACGGAGGAGTGGTCTTCAAGGTCTTACACAGACCCTCAGGCTTCATCATGGCCAGGAAGGTATGTTATGATAAAGCAAGCTGCTACAAACAGGGAGGGTGTTAGTTTCAGCTTTAAGCATGCTAGACAGGTCACTGAAGTCCATTGATTGTCATTACCAGCCTTGAATCGATCGGATGCAGTTTTAGAGCTGCTTGCCTCAGAGCCAGTGCTGCCTCTCCAATATCTCTTGAAGGCATCAGCTATTCATGTCATCATGTCTTTTTATAGATTGGAAGAAGTTAGACATTACAGCAATAAGACATGACATTCTGTTCTTAGCATGCAGAATGGATACTGTGACATTTATTGCACATGTAATGCATGTAGTGAAGCTAATTGCACTTGACTCAATAGAGTCAAATGACACTTTTCCTAACAAACTTGTCCAAGAAAGAAATCTACATTTTAAGCCAAATTACCATTAGTTCACTATGTGTGATGAAACAAATCTTCCTTAATATGAGACCGCCCAAGGAAGAAAACAAGCTGAAGTGCAGTCAGCACACAAACTCCAAACGGCTTATTTACAGCATACATGAAACAAAGAATTGACAGTATGCATGCAGAGAAGCAACTCCTTATCAGCTAACTATAAAATGCAGACACCCTGGCAATTACAGAGAGAAGCTCTGCCTGGTACTGAGAGAAATTAATGAGGCCTCTGCATTATGCTTTGCCCTGCACTTATGAAGACAAAATCGCAACATTGTAAACATCAGTATGAAGGTAAAATATTAATATAAAGAAAAAAATATGCAAATGTTTCTTCAATTACAGTGGTTGGTTTTTATTAAAAGTACTAGATTTCAACCTTTTTCATATAATATAGTCCTCTTTTTCTTATTTTCATGCAGTTGATCCACCTAGAGATCAAGCCAGCAATAAGGAATCAGATCATCAGAGAGCTGCAAGTGCTGCATGAGTGTAACTCTCCCTACATAGTGGGCTTCTACGGAGCTTTCTACAGTGATGGAGAGATCAGCATCTGTATGGAGAACATGGTACTGTCTGCTCTCACTGTCAAACATAAGAGTTTACATCTCTCTCTCTCTCTGTATACCAGTATAAATACATATAATCTGTTGTTGGATAGTTTGAAGTCAGTAAGATTTTTTTAAAGAAATTAATACTTTGAATTAGCAAGGATTCATTACATTGATCTGAAGTGACAATGAAGACATTTATAATGTTTAGATTACTATTTCAAATAAATGCTGTTCTTTTGAACTTTTTATTCATCAAAGAATCCTGAAAAAAGATGGTTCCACTAAAATTTTAAGCAGCATAACTGTTTTAAACTCTGATAATAAGAAAAATATTTACAGTATTTTAAATATATCCCAATAGAAACCTGTAAAAACAATGTTTTTACTGTATTTTTTAATCAAATAAATACAGCCTTGGCGAGCATAAGATACTTCTTTCATCTTCGTTTTATATAATATAATAAAATATAAATATTTCATTTTATCATTCCAGCATCCTTTCAGTATCCTTGAAAACACTACCTTTGCTTTTATAGATGCTTTATAAGTATTGCTGAATTTTAAAAAATCCATCAAAAATCTTGGTAACACTTTACTTAAATCCTTTATGTGTAATGTATTATAAAAGTAGTTTTAATGCATTAATTATGCCTTGTAATGCACCTTATAATGCATTGTACATCTCATGAATAATTGTAACTACAGTATTATAACACTTTTCAATTCATTGTTACACCATGCATTTTTAATTCGGTTATAACTATTTCCAACAAGATAATGTATTACAACACACATTATGAATAATGATAATGCATTATGCCATTTAATAACCCTTTATAATGCATTATACATAAAGGCATTAAGTAAAGTGTTATCGAAATCTTTTACTGTAGGATGGCGGCTCGCTGGACCAGTGCCTGAAGAAAGCAGGCAAGATCCCAGAACAAATACTGGGCAAAGTTAGCATTGCGGTTGGTATCTCTGCAACCTTTCTCAACAATATCCTCAGTGGTCTCTTCTGGACTGTTTCCAGAAAGCAAGGCTAAAGCACGGTGCTTAATGTTTCTGGACCTGTTTCCTTTCAATTCATGCAGGTGATAAAAGGCCTGTCCTACCTGAGGGAGAAACACAAGATTATGCACAGAGGTGACTGGTGTCGTGTTATATCTGTTCAAACTGATATCTGTTCATTTCCTTTTTCTGTTGACACTGTATTTACTGAAGGGAAGTGTTCCCAATGCATTTGTGTGTATTGAAGTAAAAGGTATTATAAGGATTTTGAGCTTTACTCGCTTTTTTAAACACACTGCTATTATTTTGAACGCAACTGTATATATATATATATATATTTTTTTTTTTGAGGCTTTCTGACCCTAGACTCAACTAATTTCTGCAATTTTCCAGCTGCGATCCTTTGGTTTTACTCATTCTGATGAATGATTATGGGAATTTGGCCTTTGTGTTAGCTCATATTTATACATCTGTGAAACAGTAAGTTAATTTCATGTTCCTAGCCACCCTTCTGTGTTAAAAATGAAATGTAAATATGAATGGGAATATGCTTCAGAGATATTTGATTAATAAAAAATTTATTAAAAAAAGGTTAAAAATTGTGGCCAACGTGTATTGGAGAAAAAAAAACATTTATTAAAATTAAAGTTTCACTTAAATGAAAGGTTAGAAGTTTTTGAATGAAACACCAAAATGATAATGCAGATTTATTTTAACTGCCTTTTTTGCTCGTATTTACCAAGGGGCCTAATAATTCTGACCACAACTGTACTGATCAGCCACAACATTACAGCCACTGACAGGTGAAGTGAATAACATTGATTATATCATTACAATGGAGCCCGTCAAGGGGTGGGATATATGAGGCAGCAAGTGAACAGTCAGTTCTTGAATTTCATGTTTTGGAAGGGCCAAGGGCCAAATAGTAATGGCTAGATAACTAGGTCAGTCTTGTGGGGTGTTCCTGGTATGCAGTGATTAATATCTACCAAAAGTGGTGCAAGGAAGGACAACCACTGGTGAACTGGTGCCCAATGCACCCTGCCATACTACAAAAAAAAGTTCAGGAATGGCATGAGGAACTTGACAATGTGTTGCCTACACATCTGTGGGATGTGCTGAACCAACAAATCCAATCCATGGAGGCCTCACCTTGCAACTTACAGAATGTAAAGGATCTTCTGCTAATGTCTTGGTTTCAAAGATACCACAGGACACAAAATTAGGCAGGTGGTGTTAATGTTCTGGTTGATCAGTGTATATTCTTTAAAACAATCTTTTGTCAGTTTAATTCTTCAGCCAGGACATGAATCCTTGGATGTTTGATTTGGAGTATCTCAGTACAGCCATCTGTTTGTTCAGGCTCCTGTTTTTCATCACAACGCTTCCTTTATGATAATGTTCATTTCCTCTCTCTATGATCCTTCTCCTTTTATCTCTGTGTCCATCTGTAGCCCGAACGCCTTCAAGGGACTCACTACTCTGTCCAGTCTGACATATGGAGCATGGGTCTCTCTCTGGTGGAGATGGCTATTGGACGCTTCCCTATCCCACCACCTGATGCCAAAGAGCTGGAGCAAATCTTTGGTCAGCCCCTTGAGGGGGACCCCTCGGCCAGCGACGCCTCCCCTAAACCCAGGCCTCCTGGTCGACCTGGCAGCTGTGAGTGTTTGTTGTCCTGTAACTTATGTTAGAGGTGTTTCTGAGACTATAATATATAATAAAGTGATTTTATTTTTAATTGGTTTGTCTTTTCAGCGTACGGTCCAGACAGCAGACCTCCCATGGCTATATTTGAGCTGCTTGACTATATTGTCAATGAAGTAAGCTTTCAGTGGTGCTTAAAAGATCACTAAACAGTTTTATGGCAGTGAATTAATTAAAGTGAGGATTTATTGGCTGCTTCACTTAGCCTTAATGGAGCTGTTTCTCTTTTTTTTCAGCCACCTCCCAAGCTACCAAGCATCTTTGGTGCAGAATTTCAAGACTTTGTTAACAAATGGTAAGCAAAATTGCACCGTAGCTCACCTAGTAGAGTATGGCGCATGCAATGCCAAGGTCATGGGTTTGATTCCCAGGCAACTGGCATACTGATAAAAATGAGAAGTGCAGTGAAATCTGCTTTGGATAAAATCATCTTCTAAATGCACAAATTCTTCTTCAGTGGTGCTTGCTGCTCCATCTAGTGGTTGAACTAAAACTAGTTTGGGGTTCACAGGTGAATGCAAGAGAACGCAGAAAATTTGAGTCTCATTTAATATTTTTTCATCTCCATGTCCTCTTAGGGTCTCCATACTAGACAGACCAGTGTATTAACATTTTTCTGTCGCTGTTTTTTTGTGTAGTTTAATCAAAAATCCAGCAGAAAGAGCAGACCTCAAGCAACTGGTGGTAAGAATAATCATTGTCTTTCAATACTAATGCATCTATTTTTCCTATGAATGCACCTCATGCATCTAACGTCTAATCATTTTCTTCCAGGTCCATCCCTTCATAAAGAACTCGGAGGCAGAGGAGGTTGACTTTGCTGGATGGTTATGCAGCACCATTGGGCTAAACCAGCCAGCAACTCCAACTCACAGCGTGGGAATGTGAGAGCAGCCATCTTTTTCTACGCCAGCCATTTAGTGTTTCCTCACCTGCGACATCTCCAGTTCCACCCTACTAGGCAGTCCAGAGGCCAACAGCAAACTACTGCCCTCTTGAACACACTTCTCTTTTAGATGTTGTCTTGAGTATTAATGAGCATACTGCTGTAATTAACAATGCATTACGGCTCCAATAGGTCGCTTGAAATTTGTTCTGCCAAATATTGGTTGTTAAATGCTGATAGCATCCATAAGACCAGTATTACAAAAATGTATTTTATTTTTTCTTTCTATAAAATTTAAATTTAATGTTGATTGCAAAAGCTATCAAAGGCTGAAATTACACTGCAAAAACTTAAATGCTATGGATCCTCCTAAATGTTAACTTGCTGTGATCATGTTAGACTTTTTAAACTCTTAATTTCAAGGTTTATGACTGCACTATCATTAATAGTTATTTCATTGTAATGTTTTGTGTTCTGCTTTATTTTAATGGTGAATTTGCAGCCTTTAACTCAAAGTGAGAGAAAAATCAGTCATAACTTATACAAACTTGTATATTATAAAAGATTTATTTAACAGATGACAACTGATGGAATGTGCCAGTGCTTAAGTTGTATGCAGTGGATTAAAAAGGACAGCTTTATCAGAATTTTCAACAGCCGTTTTATTTGAAAATCATTTGTGAACTCCATTAGTCTGTTCATGAGGTCTAAGCTTGAGCTGGAGCAGGAGCAGCTGCAGGCTTCTTGGCCTTGATCTTCTTCTTCACAACCTTCTTCTTCTTGGGTTTCAACATCTTGGCCTTGATCTGCACAAAATTTACAGATTTAGAAATTGCTTAGCATGTTTATCAGACTATAGTGACACTTGTGGGTCGTGAGGGTACTTACGTCAGGGTTGTGTGCCAGGATAGCACGGCGACGGGCTGACTTGGCATAGGGGTTGAGCTTCATCATCACTCTCAGGTTCTTCAGAGGGTTCTTCTTGAGCACTCTGCGATGAATCTTGTGTCTACAATTGCATAAAGAAACTTGTTATCCTACTTGTACTGTATGCTAAAAAAAATAAGTCTTCGAGTTTCAAAGCAAGATGGCTCAGGACTTCCTATATAATCATTAGTCAGAAACACGGACCAGAAGTAGGAATCTCATCACTGCAATATGTTGGTAATATAGATGATCAAATTAGCCAAAACTTACTTAGCAGGACGAAGTGCCTTCTGGACCTCCTCGCTCTTCAGGATTCTGTGCAGATCTGTGTTGTTCATTTTGTGCATGGGCAAGCTGGAACATGACAAGACAGTAAGTCCAAAAGTTTATGCTCAATATCTACACATTTTAATATTTAGGTGTGCATCTGAACAAGTGGGGTTCCAGACCACCTTATTTTTCACTCAGACCTTTGATATTATCATGGTGTTCAAAAACACGGACTGTAAAGTATAAGCTCATCACTGTTGTTCAATGCACAACCAGACAAGGAGAAGAACGAAGGGTAAGGGAACTCACTTGTAGTCCACTTTAAGGGAGGAGGCTTTGCGCCAAGTGCCATAGAGGTCATCCAGTTTACGGAATGCACCCTCAGTCCAAATGCAAAAGCGTCCAATGTGTCCACCTGGAGCAAGCTTCAACAAGTCCAGTCTGCTCACGGACTGCAGTGTGATGCCTGAGAAAAGAGACCTTGTGGTTTATGATCTTGCAATCATCTGGATCAATATAAATTTTGCGTGATACAAGGTAAGGATCAGAACTTCCACTGAAATCATACGATTCATAAACACGGACCAGAAGTGGAAATCATCATGTTTAAAGTGTGTTCACGTGAAGCAACCGCAAAATACAAGATGTCATACCAGGGATGTTTCTGAAAGCTCGTGTCACACCATTGTCTTCGTTGTAGATGATGCACGGTCCCTTACGCTGGATACGCCTTCGGTTCCTCATCTTACCCTTACCGGCACGCATACGCTGAGAGGCGTAAACCTAGAGACCAGAAATATGCATCAAAAAGAGTTCATGCTGGTAAAGTGCAACATTTTAAGTCAGAGTTTGACAGTAGCTCACCTTCTTGATGTCGTTCCATGCCTTAAGCTTCTTCAACAGAAGCACGGCCTCCTTAGTCTTCTTGTATCCTTCAACTTTATCATCAACAACAAGTGGGACCTCAGGAATCTCCTCAATGCGGTGACCTGAAACATTTGCCATTTGTTTCAAGTCAGTGAAACCAAAAAAAGTTTAAGGTAATAGCAAATATTCTATATTTATTGCTGTGTTCAGTCTTTGAAAGGGAAAAACCAATAGTTTGGTTCGGCCCTTCTGCAAACTGAGGTTTCTCTAGCACTGAATTGAAAGCAGAATGCCAATAAATGGCAACCCACATAATATATACAGTACATACAAGCACTGTCATTATAAGGGCCCCAGGGAGACCCCAACTTGCAGTAAATGAAAGGATAATGAAGCTCTGAACACAATGTGTTCATTTACCTTTGGCCATGACCAGGGCAGGCAGAGCAGATGCAGCCAGGGCAGAACAGATGGCATAACGCTTCTGGTTAACGTTGACCCTGCGGTGCCAACGGCGCCAGGTCTTTGTGGGGGCAAACATGCGGCCACCACGACACATCTACAGTGGAGTCAAGGGTCAACATTTCTCAGTAAAGGGCCTGTTCACACAAAGGTGAGTATTCAGTGCAAAAATTTGATGCATTAAGCATTTTGATTTGAATCAATGGCTGTTAATGTGTCCGTTCAGATGATACAAACAGTCATCAGTGTGACTTCCCCTTCACAGAAAGCTGTTCTAATGTCTTTTCCATTGCACTACAAAGAAAACTGGCCAAAAATTTTGCACTTTTGGTCACATGCCAAGAGCTGCTGCTGTTACATGAAGTTTTGTCAGCACGAAGAGCAGAGGAAGAATCCTGAACAAGCTCTCCTGTCTGTGCTCTTCTTTTTTTAGCATTATTTAATAATCATCATAGTGAATACAAAAATCTGAACTGCTTTGAAAACAAGTAAAATCTGTTTGACTAACTTTCTGATAAATGGGTTAGAAAAAGTTGTAGAGAGCTGTTTGTGTATCATAGTAACTGGGGTAAACCACTGTATTTCTGCATTTCCTGTCTGCTGTTTTGTACTCATTGGTCCAAACAAACAAATCTCATTCGAAAATCAGATCAAATTTCTATGCTGAACATTTGTGTTTGTGTGAACAGGCTTTCATTTTAAATATGTATCTGTGAACCAGCTCAGTCTTAATATTCGTCAACCTTCCACGCCAGCATAAGACAGCAGGCAACTGTCGCTGTGCATAGAGTAAGACGCAAATTACACCATCACAGCAAGGGTGGCTTATAATCAAGATTTGACAAGTTGTTCAAGTAAATGTTGCGATAGTTCAGGATACATTTCCGAAAGCACCCTGTCCGGAGCGGTGGGTGCCACCACCACGCACACGGGGGATACGGGCCACAGCTCTTCCTGTGCCCCAGGACTCTGCGCTGGTCTGGTGACCTGAAACGACACACATTTTTGAGTTATATTTGATCATGTTATACCATGGCAAAATATCACAGACAGACAAATGTCGCTCAGAACTTCCAACATAATCAGTCGTCAGAAACACGGACCTTGAAGTGGAACGTCATCATGGAATTGACATTTCAACTGTGTATTAGAAACAACACTCACCAGCCAGTGCACTGACAGCGTAGGGCTGGCGCTTGTTCTTGCGCATGTTGGTATGCACAAAGTTCACAACATCAGGGCGGATGGGAGCCCTGAACACTGCAGGAAGAACCACATTTTTGCCGGATGTCTCCCCTTTCTCGGAGTAGACCGAGATTAACGGTCGGGCACAAGCCTAAAACAACAAAAATAGAAGCATGAATAACAAGGTATTTCCAATTACAAGTTTATTCCTCAGCTATAACATTGAATCTTGCTCAGTCTCTGTTTTCATCAACCTTCTGTGCCAGCATGAGACAACAGGCAACTGTCACTGAGCACAGAGTAGGACGCAAATTACACCATCATAGCAAGAGTACCAGATAAAAACTTGGGAGGTAAAAAAAAAAAATAAAAATGTGCAAAACATTTAACTATAGAGTAAGTATAGTGGGAATTTGCTGCAAATTAAAAGTGATAACTAAGCGTAAAATCAACAGTGTTATTATTTGCTTATCCTAAGGTTGATCTACTTGTATGACTTCTTTTTAATGTTCTTTTTACTATCATCAGTATGAATAAACGACATAGTTATTTTAAAGTGAATTATCACTTCAATACTCATCTACTGCACAACTAAACTGAAGTGTCTGCGTTCAACCCTAATACTAGGCCACAACACGCAAGCTAACATTTCCAACTATGTTCTTACATATGATCTCAAGGCTGTTAAATTCTATTTAGGTATTAGGGTTTCTAAAAGGACGGAATAGCATTTCTTTAAAATCGTGCTTGAACTTCGAGGTAATAACCTCTAAACGGAGTCAGCTGAAAAATCATGACTACACGTGTATACACGCCACACTAGATCAAAATGGCTTCCGAGAGCCGCTGTTAGTGTAAGCATAGAAGCTAACGTGTAATATTTCATCCAAAACCAACTGCTGATGAATGATATGCACGTAAAACAATATAACGAAGAAGCTTTATTGAAAACACGCTTAAGGTGGTGAAAAAATATTCTCTGTGCTCACCATAATTGTAAGTTTTCACGGCTCGCCAGGAACCACGCTCCTAACTCAATGGCGGCCACGGAAGAAAAGGAAGAATGAAGCACTCCACCGGTACTTGCATATCCATCCGACATATGTCACTTCCGCCCAAGCCTGTGCTTCATTTTAGTTATTAGCTTATTTTTATAAACACGATCTAGGTTTAATTATAAAATCATTTTGCATCATTTATGATTTTAATTACAATGAATTGCAATAAGATACATGCAATAAAGTAATAAACGTGGCAGTATGTTTTGGCACTATATAAGTAGTGGAAGCTGGCGGATGGGTCATATGGATCTACTTTCAGTGAATGAATATTATATTCATAGAAATGTTTGGATTTTTTTAGTATTTCATTAGTTTTATCTTAGTTTAAAATAATATTGTAAAAAAAATAAAAAATAAAAAACTTTTTTGTTGAATATTATTTTTTTTAACAAGAATAGGCGTGGCAAAAGGACGCCTGCCTCGTAAGCCTCGTGACGTACATTAGGCGCGCTGTAATAAAATAGTTTTGAATCCTGTATCTTTTTCGTCCAAACGGATAGAATTTGGTAATTAAACATATATTTTGTTTTAAAACAAGGGGAATGGGATCAAAAATAGTTTCGGACGCCAACGCATTTGTAAAATTTCTGAAGTGAGTACCTTTCTGTTTTATTACGATTGACTGATCTTGAATAACTGGCATATCTGTCATGTTTTTGTTATGTGTAATTCATATGCTTATCTTATATTTTTTTCTTGTTTGTTTAAGGTTGTGTCAAGATGAAAATAAAGAGAACTGCACGTATATGGTAAAACTAAAATGTGTGCAGATGAATAGAAAAGAGGTTCAGTCATGCGTATTGAAAAACAAGTTATTTGTTTATTTATTGATTTCAGGATGATATTTCAGTACTACTGGTGGAGAAGGAAGAACTTTTGCACGACATAATCGGTGGAAATCAGCCTATCTTTGTCTGTGAGAAAGCAGTAAGCTAGTTTATGATGGCCTCATATACATAGTATGTACTATTCTTATGTACACTAAACATTACATAACATGTGAACTTATTTAATGAAAAGCAACCAAAGTGTGAACCAGAAGCTACAGAAACTACAGCTGACACCAGTGTTGTTGAAGAAACTCTTTTTAAAGTGGAGCAAGATCTAGTGCCTCAGCCTCTCTCTGTCATGAAAGCAAGGTGAAAGAAGCTGCTTGTTGCCATATAGTATGATTGAAGAATTCTTTTTCCCTTATTAGAGCTGTGCATTATAATAAAGAACTATTTTTACTCACTTTCTTTTACTAGGCAGCTATTGTCTTGGTACACCATGGCTCAAAACCCCAACATGCCCCAGGTGGAAGCCCCAGGGACTCTACACCCTCTGTGGGTCCGTTGTGACAAATTGGACCCATGTGCCACTGCCTGGCTTGGAGTAGAAACTGTCTATAGTGGGAACAAAACCAGTGGTGTCAAACTGTATACAGTCAGTTGCAAAGGTAGTAGCACTTATTTGTTACTCATGCATTATTCAAAGGGATAAGTACCCATAAAGAGTGACAAAACCTTTCCCAATGTTCTGCAGGTCCAACAGGAGATGAAACCTCTTTCTCCACACTGGATGAGCTTAAACAAGAGCATGAGAAAAGACACCACGCTTCTACAGTAAGAGTTTTTTGTCATTTAGCTCCTATAGGTTTCTCACTACTTGGTATTTGTTAAGAGTATTATGATTTTTTTTTCAGGTGGCGACCAAAGGCTATGCACAGTACAACCTGTTTTGCTCCTTAAAAGAGGAGAGCATGATGTTTGAGTCCCAGAGCAGTGTAATAGCGAGTCTCACATGGAACAATGTGGAGAAATTATTGGAGTGTCCTCCGTTGTCTTCTAAAGCATCTCTGGTCAGCATCAGTGCTGCATTCAGTCGCCTTTGATACTTTAGTCCCAATTAGTCCCAAGTTTTGATCATACTGCCTCTTGAGGTTACTAAGTAGTTTGTTTAGCTTTTTTTTTTTTTTTCCTATTTACAGAATATCAAAGTTGCAGTTGGAGACATAAGGAGTCCATTGTATCAGACCTATAAAGAGATGGAGTTCCTTCTGGTAAATGTTGGAAATAAATTGTGTTTCATGTACAGTGTAATTTTAATGTTATTTATATACTATTTTGGTTTTTGTTTTTAGATTTTCAGGTGTCATTTTAATTTTAGTTAAAGGGTTTTAGTAATTTTGTTATTTGCTTTTGTCTTTTTTTTTATTTCTATTTAACTTTAATTTATGTAATTTGAACTTAATTTGAATAAAAAGCATTAAAAAGTTTAAGTAATATTTATATTTTGTTGTTTCAGCTTTGTTTCAATTAATAAAGTATTTTAAAATAGTTTTAGTTTTAGTTAACAATAACAATGTTTTTCTGTAATAAATCATAAATAAAAAATAACTTACTATAATAAAAAAAAGAGATTTATTCTAGATAGAGAAATGTTTATCAGTATATATTATATTATATTGTTAATATGTAATTATAATATAATAATTTTCATGCCATCAGCATTTATTGTTTTTGTTTTAAAACATTTGACTAGGCTCTAGCAGAAGGTTTGAGAACAGGAGAAACTGAATGGTTGGAACCAATGGAGACTCAGTCCGCAGTGGACCTGACCAGAGCACTCATTGAGGGTATAGCAGCTGTACTGATTAATTTGTGCTGTATGCATAGCAAGAAACCATAAATAGATATAAATGCTGCTGATGGTCAGTCCTTGAATTTTTTGATTTTAAGTGTAGCGTGTGCAGTTTGAGGGAGATAATTTGCTGATTTATGAAGCTGTTTTTCCCCTTGTTATAGAGCTTGAGAATTTTGGACAAGGAGCACCAGGACATACTGCCAAAGCATCTGAGGTAAATTTAATAATATAATATTAAACAGCACAATTCTTCATTCACTTTTATTATACATTGTTAGATACATTCTCATTTTGTGTTCCACTAAAGAAGAAAGATTCATACAGATTTGGAATGAATGGGTAAACAATGGCAATTTTATTTAATTTATGTGTGAACTGTCCATTTGATCTTTTATAACAGAAACAAAAAGCTAAGACAGATGCTATAGCAGCCTTCAGCTCGATGGTGATTGAGAGAGGAGACCTGGACTTTACAGAACAACTGTGGGAGAAGATGAGGAAGAGTAAATATTACTTTTGGGAATTTTCACGAAATACAGCAAAACATCTTTACTGAAACCAAATTTAATTTTTTTTTTCCCCCCATAGGTGTAACTTCATATCAAGATGTAACAGAATGCCTGAAAATTGTTGTCAAAGCAGTGAAACTTGGTAAAATCAAACCATGGGTGTGTGCAGCTTCATGTCTATTTAAATGCACTAAAGATTTTTTTTTTGTTAACCATTGTGAAGAAACATGATCTGACATTTTTATCCTTTTTTCAGCATAAATATTTTAAATTTATGTAATGAGGGTATTGTTTTCCTTAGATCCACAAAGACAGCAATAGCACTCTCAGTAAGCTGATCCTGCAGTCGTACCAGCAGCAGATAGATGCCGTGCCTCTCACTGGCCTCACACCTGCTAATATGCTGCTAGAGCTCGGCCTGGACAAGATTAGGAAAGACTTCATCAACTACCTTGTTGGTACGTACATTTTCAAATTTCAGATCTAGCTGTTTTTTTGGTTTATAGTTCACTTCATCTGTTAATTAGCTAAATAAAATATTAGTTTTTAGATGCTCTTTGAGAAGCAGATTGAAGATTTAATTCTGACGTTATTCTTTTTTAGGAAAGGAACTTACAACTCTCAATTATTTGGTAGAAAACTTTACTTTTTAATTTTTTTTCCTACGATTTAGATAAATGCTAGCATGTACTGGGGTTGCTTATACATTTTATTTGTAATTTTTAGAGATACTACTTGGACACAGAGGTGGACCTGCAGGAGCAGGTGATAAGAGTGAGGAAACTGCACCATCTGCTGGAGATCTTGGGCACCTGCAGCACTTTCCTCAGTCTTCCTCATGATCGCCTCTTCCTTTTCACTCAGTGAGCTTCCTGCCCTTTCCAGAAATTATATATTAATCAAATGGTGATTCAAAATGTAGAGAAATAATATATCATACCATTTGTTTCACAGGAATTTATGATTTATGATTTGGAGAACACTTTTTTTTTTTTTTTCTTTTTTTTTTCTCCTTCAGAGAGCACTGCAGATCCCTTGATTGCATTGGGGATGGTGCATAGCAAGAGAATTAAACAGATGAAAAAACTAATTTCAGTACTTAGATCTTACATGTTTCTAACCATGATATTTAATATCAGGTCCTGTTTGCAATACTACAAAACATCCAACTATGATGAGGACCATGTCTTCCAGCTGCAAATTAAACCTGCGCTTATTAGCTATTTTTATGAGAAGTGAGTATTTGCTGCATTTTTTATGAGCTGTCATATTCTCTCTGTATAATTCTTCCAGTTGATGTAAGATGTATTGAACAGAATAATGATATTTGTAGCTATGAATTAATATTTATTTATGTTATTCTCTCAGGGAGCAACCGTTCTCTTGGACTATGGAGGTGTCCAGTGGACAGGGGTCACAGGAAGTCAAGACAGCATTGTATCTCAGTGAGAAGCCTCTAGTAGACCACATTAGTTTTGACTTAGGTGAAGTCACTAGCTGTTTTTTTTTTTTCACTTGCTGTTCTAATTTTATGTCTTGTTGTTGAGTTAATTGAAAAAAAAACATGACATTTTAAATGATCTGGTCACACACATGCAGATGTTCCCCTAGATGAGTCTGTGAATGGAGAAAGTGAGAAGATGTCTTACTACAGGACCATGGTGAGCTGTAGTCTCATCAGCTTCACTTAACACAGGTAAGACTCCATATCATAGAAATGAACTCACAGAAAATGTCATTTCAAATGTCAAATGCCATATTTATTTGTTTTTTTTTTATGCAGTAGTTTTAATTTGCTTATGCGCAATACTTTTCAAAAGTTTGGGGTCATTTTTTATGTTTTTTTAAAGAAGAGTCATGATCACTGGTGCTATATTTATTTGATAATACAGTCAAAAATAGTATTGTAAAATTATATTATTGCAATTTTAAATAACTGTGCTGCTTAATATTTCTGTGGAAACCATGTTACTTTTTCAGGATTTTTTGATGAATAGAAAGTTCAAAAGAACAGCGTTTATTTGACACAATTTTTTTGTAACTTTATTATCACTTTTGATCGATTTAATGCATCCTAGCTGAATAAAAATATCAATTTCTTAAAAACTTACAGACCCCAAACTTATGAATGGCAGAGTATATGCAACCACTTCAGTTTGCAGAAGTTTAAGCTTCAACAGGGTTTAAGACAACAAGTTTTGTCCACATAGAGAAAAATAATTTCCAAAAGCAAATGACTATTTGCCTATATCATTTAAATTCAGCATAGTGTCTTTAACCTTCTCAATGCAAAGAGTATTAACCAAGAAACAAGGGCCGAATTCAGTTTGTTTCCTTTAAAAATTAAGTGAGTTAGTTTCGTTTGCGGAGTAGGAACATGAGAAAGACTGCGCTGATCAAAATGCAGAGGGTGCACACTGTGGGAACCACAACCTCGGTCACCATCTCCATGTGGCTGGTTAAAGGATCTGAAATGTATACACAAATGTGTTTATCAGACCAAACATATTAGCATAGCCCAGGTTCACACTGCTTTTGCGTTACGGAGCACTCAAAGGGTTAATATAGTTCTCTTCTAGCTATTGTGTGTGTGTGTGTGTGTGTGTGATGGCTTACCATGAATAAGCCTTAGAATATTGGCAGCCGTATTCCGCTGTTCCTCTAATGAAGAGAGAGAAATAATCTTAGGATGGCAGTAGGACACATTAACCCTTTGAGGGCCGCTGTGTAAGCCCACAATAAAGCGGCACAGTCAACAGGGTTATAAGCAAAAGGACAGCATGCCATTCACATCAAGCATCCTTTTAGTTTTATACTTACATTGGCTGTTTGTTTGAGGATTATACAGCACATACATTATTTCAGTTTGATTCATCAAAATATTATTAAGAGTATTAGCAACAGCAACATTTTAAGGTTCTGATTAAAAGGATTTCCAAATCTTGATAATCAAATGATTATTTGCTGATTATCAAAACCTCAGCAAAGCAAGCTCTATTCAAAGCGGCAGACAGTTCATCAAGTTTATGTTGATTGAATTTCTGGTCGCCAGTCCATAAGCAGTATGTCGTGATTTATGAAATTGCGCCTGATTAAACCTTGACAACATAGCATGTAATTTATAATAATAATAGTGTGCAACAGTCTCAGAAGTAAAAAAAACTCCCATTCATTACAAAAAACAATTAGTTTTAATGATAACTTGTAAACTTTTAAGGGCAAACTACAAAGTTGTTAATTGATGGAATATGATGATATATTATTTTGTTGAAGCCATCAGCCCACATTATTATTATTTTTTTTTTTAAACTAGTCCTTTCTGGTGAAAAACTACATTACCCAGGACTGTGCAAATCTCCAATCAGAGAATTGAAACAAGCAAAGCATGCCCAAAAAACATCTTTAATTCTTTCCCTCATTAAGTACACTGTCTTGTACCTTTGTGTTTTTGTCCAATGTTCAAATACTTTTTTGTTTCAAATCAAGTTTGTAATGTTATGATTTGCATTTTTGCTGATTGGTTTGGTTCATAGGCTATAACTCTTTAAAAAAAAGAAAGAAAGAAAGAAAAATGAATGGGAAACATTACTTTCAGAACCAAGGCCATGAAAAGTAGGTGAGCACTGTTGCACTCTATTATAGCTTGTCCTAATGAATTGAGGCTTTGCGGTGTATTGACCCTTTACTCAAAGGTGCTCCAATAGCTGATCTGGTTATTTTTTTATGGTGAGATTTAATTAAGAATATTATTTTAACATCATTCACTGAAGCTTGTAGAATATGGCCCCTGAAGACTTCAGACATTTCAGCTTCCCAAGATCAGAGTAAGCCAGAACTGGAGTTGCTTAATGTTCTTTTTATCTAACTACACCACACAATCATTCTGAGTTTTTTTTAAAGACTTTGTCAGAAGTTCAGAAAAAGAACAAGTTACATCTATATGTACCCTAGTGTCTAAACTTCATCATGCACTGGCCAAACCTTTGGCATCTCTACATGATCTTTCTTTTCCTTGGATTTGCTTCTAGCTGGAGGGGCAAACAAAGAAAAATCCTGTTAGAGGTTTCAGCTCAGTCTGTTTCAGACCTCCCCAAAAGTCTTTGTCAATCCGTTATCATGGTAAGCATACAGAGTCCCTATGGACACTAATGGCTGAGCAGAAACCTAGTCAAACCACAAATGAGGTTAGCATAATAAAACAGTGGAGATCCAGATGAAGACAAGGAATGTTCTCATGTACTGTTCAAGAGGAATTTGTTCCCATCGAATTTGTTCTTGATTAAAGGCTACATGATTATATCTTTTAGTCTGTGATCAACAAATGGAATTTTTCCTTGTTTGCCCCAGCTCTTCAACTAAGTTCGAATCAAAGATCCACTGACCTGCAGCCAGGAGCTGATTGCTGGTGGAGCAAGTCTCTGTAGCTTTCCTTTTCCAGTTCTCAACCTGCCAAATGATGACGATTCGGAGCATACAGTCATTGTCTCATTTATTCATACTCTTCTCTTACAGATAGAGGCTTGCGCAGATGGGCACTCCTTTCAGGATTCTGTTCCATAATCTGTCTTTTTATATGGTATTTAACTTGACTTTAATTCAGTTAATTACACCACCTTTAATACGTAGATTATATAAACAGTTAAGTATAAAATAGTTTATGTGGTTTTGTATCATCTGAAAATAAACATTTGGAACATGTCCAAAGCAACTGGAGTTTGTTCAATATAAAGCGACAGAAAAATAATTAGAAAATACCATTTATATGGTAATTACATCCTAATCTTGGGGGTGCTCCAAGACGGTTTTGTTGGTAGATAACCAAATGAGGTTGTTGGTGTATTCACCCTAAACGGCTATTTAATTGGAAATATTCTCCGCAAATATTTCATTGACTCTAAATAGCATGTTTCAATACCAAATCAGATGCTCTAATCCAAATAGTACCGCAAGACGGCTGTCAAACAATCTGGAGCAGAATCAGTTCATTCAAAATGTTAATCAGCGAGCAAACAGCACTTTCCTTAAAAATGCCTTTTATTATTTAACTATGAGTGTGTGGTATGTGATTTGGTTCCCTCCACAGTTTTGTAGTCTTTTAGGTATTGTATTTTGTGTTTTATATGCATACATACATACGTATATATATATATATATATATTTGTGTATTTATGGTTTAGCTAGAGTCCTTGCAATGCATAAAATTGACATTTCATGTAAAAACAGAAAACATAAGAAGAAAGAAACTCTTACTTTTATATATCTCTAGGACTCAGTGGTTACTGTATGTCTTTCATTCTTTTTTTTAGTAACTCATAATGGGCATTTCAACAAAATAGATGTACCTCTCTCTGATTGGGAAATCCATTAGACTTAATGACGCGTTTGTAGAACTGAACAGAGGCCTTGGGGTAGCGAGGCTTATTTTTGTTCCTGAAATCCACATAGTAAAGGCCGAACCTCTCTGAATAGCCCTCATCCCACTCAAACTTGTCCAGAAGGGACCAAGCGGTGTAGCCCTTCACATTCACTCCATCCCTGATAGCTGCAGGTTAACAACAAATAAAATGCAGTATAATTTGTGATGATTCTGTCCTTCCAAACCTGACTTTCTAGTGTAGAACACAAAAGAAGATTTTTTTTGTGCATACAATGAAAGTTAATGGGGCCCAATATTGTTTTGTACCCCATTGACTTCCATTATATGGACAAAAACAGTTTAAACATTCTTCAAAAGATCTTTTGAAGTCATACTAGTTTGAAACAACATGAGGATGAGTAAATGATGACACAATTTCCATTTTTGGGTGACCCAACCCTTTACTCATTTTTGGACGTGTTACCTTTGAGCATCTCATTGATGTAACCCTTGTAATACTGTATCCTCCAATCATCACACAGTTCTGTGCACATCATCTTCTCTGAGACCCCGTTCTCAGTGATGAAGATCATGGGGTTTCCATATTGAGTCTTTAGAAAGTCAAAGAGCATAAGTCAAAAGTTGTCAATTCATGACATGGTACTGTCACAAAGACATTACTAATAAATATATATTATAAAACAAGATCAAAGATCAGCATGAGGAAATGATGTGAAACGGTGCCTTTTAAACAATGACAGCATTTGTGCACCTTTATAAAGTTGAGCAGACGGCGGAAGCCCCAAGGAACCGAGTAAAGCCACTCCGAACCAGGATCAGGCCAACGTGGGTCGACCAGCTCTGCTACATCCCGATCTGAGAAGTAGGTGGAGCCATGGTTGGAAGGGAAGTTCTTTTGGGTGATGTAGCGTGTGGTGAAGTGCCCCACACCTAGGAAGTCAGAAGTGCCTTTGATGTAACTCTTCTCCTGAGAAGAAAAGGTGGGAAGGCGAGACGTTCCCAAACCCTGCTGTGCGCTTTTTCTCCCTTGGATACAAAATTGTCATTAATATGCTGGATTGTTCCACTCTTAACCTCACATATTCAACATCTACTTAGTACCTATGAAATCCTTCATCACTTGAGGATAATCTCCATGAAAGATAGGTGTAGCAAACCAGCCTATGTAAAACTGGACATATCTCTCTGCAGCCTCAATGTCCTTCTGGTTAGTGATGTCCACAGGCTCTCCCCAGTCCCCGGACAGTGAAATACCCACCATACCTAGAAAAGAAAGCAGCCAGAGGGTTCAGAGGGTGTGATTTTTAATAAGCTTATAGATACTGCTATAAGCTCATACCTCTTTGTTTGTTCCGCCACTGAGTATCGTAAGTGTGCCAAACCTTAGCATGTGCCTGTTAGTAAACCAACACAAACAGTATTGTACAAAAACTCCATTCTGAAATACCATGGTACAAGGAAGTGATGTGTTACCTTAATGATGTGGTGAGCTGCTCTGTAGGCCCCAGTGCCCCTGAGCTTCAGTCCTGGAGCATGTTCTCCAGTTTCATATCCTTCCACTGCCACTGACTGACACACAATGAGCATTAATAAGCTCATCCTTTACACATTTCTTTAATTTGCTGTTATTAACTAGAGATGAATAGAGTGAGCGTACCCATGGGTTATTAAAAGTTATCCAGTATTTGACACGGTCCCCATAGCGTTCAAAGCAAAGATTGGCAAAGTCATTGAAAAAATTAATCATGCTGATGTTCTGCCATCCGCCATATTTCTCCTGTAAAACCTGTCCAAATGTACAGACACGATGATAAATAATAAAACCTTCCTAAAAAGGTTACAGACTAATCCATTATTACTGCAGTCAATACAGTGGATAAATTAAAGTTATTAAATGTGTATTCATCTTTTTACTTGTCAAATCTTGACAGATATTGTTGAGAGGGTCAAGTAAATGTAAAATGAATCGAATTGGCTCTTTTTGTTTAGACAGTGAAAAGGAGGTTGTGATGGACAGGCGAATAGTCTGTTCGTTATCTTAAAGTGCTGCCACATTAGCAAAACGCCGACTCTGTGGGCAAAAAAGCAATTAATGTCAATATGTAGGGATGTATGAGATGTAGAGAGATAAAGCACAGCACATACAGAAATCACATACAGAAACCAAGCAACTTGTTGGTCAACGCAGCTAATACACATCCAACTTAAAACCGTTGCTAAATTTACACAGGGAATTTTTCCGCCCTCACGCGAAACTCCCGATGGATTTCTGGCAACAGTTTCATAGCAACAGTAAATATGTCACACAATATATCCACGTCTATTTTTTACAACACGTTTTAAACAAAGCAAAACAAAGTCAAAAACATTAAAGCCCATTGAACAGTCTGCTGCCTCACAGATTTGTTTTAGTTAAAATAAAATATGCTATTTAAGATCTATTCATTAAAACGTTCTAGAGAGGTTAAATGAATCAGAATACAATATTTTAAATAGCGCTATTAGTAGGCCTATTGGATATATGCAGCAATACACACCTGTGGCAGGTCCCAATGATAAAGGGTCACAATGGGAGTGATATTGTGTTCAAGCAGCTCATCAATAAGAGCATTGTAGTACTTCACTCCTTTCTCATTCACATGGTCAGCTGCAAATACACAAAAGTGGAGGTCAAATATTTTGGGAATATATAAAAATCCTGCCTAGAGCCAGTAGTACAGATACTTACACCTGATTCCAGTTGGCATGATCCTGGGCCAGGAGATGGAAAACCGATAATGATTCAGATTCAGCTCTTTTATCAATGAAATATCATCCTATAGAAGAAAATGAAGCAAAAATGTTGTTGCATTTCAGCTGGGGCATTTCATATTCAATAGCAAAAACCAGCATGGTCACCTTGATTTTGTAGTATCCATCACATGAAGAGTCTCCAGTATCATTCAAGAACGTCTTTCCCTTCTTATGAGTGAACACATCCCAGATGCTCAGTCCTTTCCCATCTTTGTCCCAGGCTCCTTCTGTTTGATAGGCTGAACTGCCGGCGCCCCACGAAAATCCTGACAAATGAAGTGAAACGGTAGAGAATACGTCTTTCACATGTCAGTTAATGTATTTAACTTTCATCATTGATATCCATCCAGATCAATTCATTTCCCAAAGGCCATAATGTCTGAGAAAGGGATCCATTTGGTAATGGTGGGATCATACCATTTGGAAAAGTGCCATAATAGAAGGAGTCGTGGTTGTTCGCTGACCAGTCGAAGTCCTCAGCCGCAGACAGACACAACACCAGCACAAGCACATGACACGCTCGTCCAACACGGTGTGACAGCATCATATTCCAGATCTCAGCTCCAGCTCAGTGACTCTCATCAGCACCACACTCTCCTGATCTGAGAGGTAGTTACCCTTTCACTACACATCATTCATCGCTGTTACTGAACACAATGCAATTTGCCCAGTAATGAATGACCATTGACCAATGAATGACAATTTTCATGCTCGTACTCCTGATTGGAACATACCTTTCTCAGAATCTGCATTGATTCCACATGGAAATGCCTTTAAAATCGATGAAAACTATTCCACACCTTGATATCACATCCAGTTTTGAAGTTTGAAGATTGTCATACAGAGTCTGTTACTGTTCAGCTTGGGTGGCAAAGCGCTGTGCTGTACTAAAGGTGGTCTCATGACCCCACAGTAGACCCAAAAGCCTCCCTATTGAGGGTCAATGGACTGTGATCACATTTTGCAAAGGTGGACAGATCTCCCACAAACAAGGGTTTCACTCTGTAAGCAAAGTTAATGTTGGAGAGGCTGATACGCTTGTGTTTACTACAACAATGACAGCATATGGTGGGATAAACTGACCCAGATATTATACAAGAAGTTTCAGGTTTCAGGTCTTACTCTGACTCTTATGTTATCGAGTTATTGTGACTTTGAGTAATCCACAACTTGTATTTTAGCAAGCAATAATGCGTGAAATGCAATTAATGGAGGAAATTAAAAAATTACATATGTAAAAAAACTGATGTATCCACAAACCTTGCTTTCTATATAAAATATTATTATTAATGAAAAATTTACAGATACAAATATTTAAAAAAATGTAGAAAATTAATATTTATTTTCTCCAGACCTTGCTCTGAAGTGTAATACATTGTTAAAGTTGAATTACCTATGTAAAAAAAAGTGATGTATCCACAAGCATGCTTGCTTTCTATATAAAATAGTACTATTAAATAAAAAAATTATAAATAAAAATATTAAATATTTTCAAATTTATTTTGCACTATATATGAGGACACACACACACACACATATATATATAATTATTTCTAAAACAAATATTTCTAGAATCTATTTCGCACTTTAAGAATATATAAATATTAAACATTCTTAAAGTTATTAGAATATGATCTATATAATTTATCTACTGTTGTGGCATCATTTTTCTCCAGACCCTGCTCTTTTTGTGAAGTGTAGTACATTGTTAGAATTGAATTACTAATTAAAAAATGTTTGACATATCCATAAACCTTACTTTCTATATAAAAAACAAAAATATCAAATATTAATATTAACATTTATTTTGCACAATATATGGGAGGATATACATATTTAATTCTAAAACAATCTATTTTGCACTTTAAGAACATGTAAATATTAAACATTCTTAAAGTTATAAGAATATAAATGTATCTATTATTGTGGCTTCATTTGTCTCCAGAGGTGCCCCTCTTTTTGTGAAGTGTAGTACACTGTTAACAGCTTTTTGGAAAATACTGAATGCTGGAAGTGTTTTTACTGCATTGCAGGCTCATGCTGTGGTTGGGAGGGGGCAGAAGTCTGTTGTCACAGAAACTGTAATTTATTATATTAATAATACTGGCCAACAGAGGAAATGCATCTGTCATCATACTCTCCTTTATTAGCATGTACCTACAGTGTAATGTAAAAATGTCATTCACACATCATACACTTACATCAAGGCAACACCAAAACACCTAACCAAACAACCTGCCTCACTCTGTTAAAGAAACAGTGCTAAGTTGAAGTGTTTTAAAATGCAATTACGCTGAGCACCTTCTTCAAAATCTGCAGAAAAGATGTTTTTCTTTAAGAAAACATAGGAACTCTCTGTACATTAACAATGCTGCACACGAAGTACAAAAAAGTTAGAATACTGGCTCAGCTAGAACAATTGTCATGCCCATGCATACACACACTCACTCCAAATAGAAAAAATACCTCTGCGAATACCTCACAACATGAACATGTACATACATAATACTTATCATCAGCTTCATAATCATAATGCATTCAATCTGAAAGCAATACAATACAATATTAAATAAAGCCTATATAGTACAGCATCACTTGGTGAACACCATGAAATAGAACTGGTGCAATCTTTAATTCATATGTATTTAAAAAATACATAAAGTGCAGGCTTGGCCAACAGCACAGTAATAGGAGGAGTTGTATTTGTGCTACACATACTTTTGGAGGATTTTATAAATGGGTGAACCAACAGTTTATCTAAAGCAACACCAATCTAAGACAGAGAGACTGTTGTAGTCTCTATCAGCATGCCAAATGTGCAGACTACACACCTAAACACAGGAGTAAATGATAACGCCGTCTTTGCAGGCACAGTCAGTAGTCATCTTCGTCTTCTTCATCTTCTAGCACCATATCGAGGTCGTCATCTGCATCATCGTCCTCGTCATCGTCCTCTTCCTCATCCTCATCTTCTTCTTCCATGTCATAGTCTGTTTGAGCACCTAATATTAGTTTGGTCTGGTTGATCTCAGTCTCATCATCTAGGTTGACTTCCACCTGCGCACAACAAAATATACATTTCATAATTTGCCATTTGTCAAGAGAAACATCTTAACTGGGTGTGAAAAAAGACCATTGTTTTTAAAAGAATAGCTTTAATAATTTTGAAGAAAGTCTCTTATGCTCACGCAGGCTTAATTTATTTCATAAATTAAGTTATTTAAAATAACTTTTCTGTTTTAAAATACAATTTACTCCTGTGATGGCAAAGGTGAATTTTCCGCAGCCATTATTCCAGTCTTCGCTGTCACATGATCCTAATATGCTGATTAAGGGTGTTTTTTTGTGGAAACCATCATACATTTTTTAAAGATTCTTTGATGAATAGAAGTTCAAAAGAATAGCATTTATTTGAAATAGAAATATTTTCTAACATTATAAATGATTTTTACTGTCACTTTTGAACAATTGGTTGTGTCCTTGCTGAATAAAAGCATTAATTTCTTTCATATGAAAAAAAAAACTGATCCCAAAGTTTTGAATGGTAGTATATAGTAAATCTGAAAACTTTATCATGATTTAATCTCCTGTTGTTCTGACCTGATTGTGTCATGTGACCAATAAAGATGCAGCGAGTTTAAAGGGATTGACCACGAATGTGAACTTATGATGCTTTTTTCCATTATGAGTTTTGCAGTATATATCACTATTCACATTTGTTGTATGAAAGGCAAACTTAGAAATTCTGCCTAGGGTTTCATGAAAAAAAAAGAAAAAAAAAAAAAGTAATAGGTTAAAAGAAAATAGGAGCACAAAATATTATGATACTTCCTATTACTTTTATTATTCTAAAACATTATTGACCATTATTCACCAGTTCAGAATAGATTTTTTGGTGTTGTCCTTTTGTTTATTTACCTCAGGGGCAGTGGCTTCATTTGGGCTTTCTTCAGTCTGAGCATTTATCATTGACCTCAGGGTCCCTTCCTCAAACTGATGAACATAGATACAGGGATCAGTTTTATGCACAGAGACCACAATGAATTTTTTTAGATATGATTGTTCTTACCTTAAGTCTGTTAAGCTGATCTTGCAGCATGACTTTTATTTTCAGAAGAGTCTCCTCTTCCTTCTTGAGCTCCTGAAGGCGACTCAGCATAGTGGATGAGTTTCTACAGCATTCCTGCACACAAAAACACAAGAAGATGATGTATTTAGTTTGCTTTATTACAGGACATGACCTCAGAATTAAGAAACAAATATTTATTGCTTCATATGAACTATAAATTACATTTAAACAATGTTGAAATTAGCTGTACAGCCAGTAAGATCAAATCGTAGATGGATTTTGTAATCGTGCTTGCTGTTTGGTTCATGAGTACATCATGTTCCTGATCTCCTGTAGTTTAAAGGCTGCTGTTTCTTTTTCCTGGGAATTACGCTGTCATTCCATGAGTTATCGAGTTTTATTCAGACCGTTAATAGACCTGTAAATAATGCATCTTCTAAACGGTTATTTTACTGACATTTTCTAATGTAAAACCGTGTCGGAACACATCTTACAATAATGTACTGTGCGGACTCAGCTCATTTAGCAAGCATGCTAGCGGAAATAAACACAGTTACAAGCAATTTATCTCGTTTAGCGTCACTCATTTCTTTTTTAGCCTCATAAACTAAACGACTTGACTTACTTTATTGGTTCAACACGCACTGAGGAAAGTGCATGGTTTCAATTAAACTGTTAATTTATTTTCTTCTCAACTCCACAGTTGTAGCATTCTGAAGAACATGTCACGCGCACTTCAGCGCGCATGCGCATAAAGCACGTGAAAAGTTCCGCAGGTCTGAACTGTCCAGAGTCATTCTATAGTTCCCTTCTTCTATGGTATAAACAAAAAGACGATACAACTATACATTATACTATAATATTTAAATTTCGTTTTATGTATTTAATAGGCTATTTTTTATTTTTTATCATTAAAACACGGTAAATATAAATGATAATGTCAGGGCATCTTTTATAATAATGTTTTTAAATGTAAAATTATTATCACAAACTTATTGTTTTTATTTATTTAATTTTATTTTTATTTATATATTATATTTTGTATTTATTTTTTTTATTTAGATTATCTAGGCTATTATTATTTGTCTATTAAGCTATTTTAAACGTTCAGACTTCTAGATTTTATTTTTAATAATTTTATTTTTATGTATTTTAAATGATAAATATTATATTTAATTTTATGGTATAATTTATATTTATAGTTATTAAAATAACAAATATACAAATAATGTCAGCGCATTTTTATAATTATGTTGGCATTTTAAATAACATTTATTATTATTATTATAGTTTATAGGTCTAGTTATAATTATTATTAAGATTTTATATTTAGTTATTTTTTTCTTTTATATGTTCTAAATACTATAGTTTTATTTTTAATATATATTAATATTCTTCTTTTTGATACAATTTAATAGATATTATATTCATATTTTATATGTTTACAATTGTTGATATTTGTTTTATTTATTTATTTATTTATTTTTTTTTTTTACCGTATAATAAGCATTTCAAGCACCAATCCACACTACATTATGATATTCTTCACGGAGAGCAGTAGCGACGCCATGTGGAGAAATTCAGGAAATGCATTACCATGAAAGAGAATGTTTGGAGACACATCAAAGTCTAAGAAATTTTAAATAATCTTCATGCTATTCATATCCATGCTTTTTTATTTTTTAGATATACACCTATCTAGAGAGAGAGAGAGAGAGAGAGAGAGAGAGCAAAAGTTAAAAGCTTACATCTGTCCCCCAATTACCTGTAGTGCTGTACTGTCTTCACCTGCATATGGTGATGTTTGAACTGGCAGGTGTCAACTTTACAGCACCAGGAAGCCTAATTCATTGCAAATGTAATGCATGTTTCGAGTCCAGCACACAAAAACACACCCTGCTTCTCAGATGATTTGCACAGCATTAAACTTCTGAGCTGATATTATCCTATATCATTGTGTGCATTTGTCAGAGTCTATGGTACCATTAGAGGGCATTGTTCTTTTATTCAACTGCCTGATCTAATAAAACCTTCAGTGTCAGCTTGAAAGCAATGGATGCTTAGAAGGGCATCCAAGAGAATTTCTCGTGAACATTATTTATTACGACTGTTTTATGTATCACATACAAAACATATTGCACACTGTCCTAATGTATGTTTTGTATTAGATGACTGGAATTACTTACACAACATAAAAGGAAGACTTGTGAGATATACACACAAACTCAAAGCCTCCATCCAACTTTTTTGGGTAATAAAGCTACTTGCAGGTACCACCTCAACACATCAACCTGTTCAGAAGACATGTACAAGTTTTTGCACGTGCCCAAACAATTCCCAAAGGAAAAAAAATGCTCATTTAAAGTAAACTCACATAAATCACAGATGGAACTCATTGATGTGGAGCACATCTAAAAGCTCTCTTAATCAGACTCTCAAAATGTTAGGAGAGCCCATTAGGTTCTTTTATAGGATTCCTTGACTAAACCCATCCAGATGTGTACACTGATACACAGCATGTGAGCACAACTGGACAGTGTAGAGAACAAGAGACTGTCTAAAAGATATACCTGTGTGTTTCATGCATAAATCATGCTAAAATAGTCTTATGATTTTTAGGGGTTCAACTGTGAGGCACTGAAACCCTATTGTATTTGTAAGTATTTTTATTATGATGATTATTATTGTTATTATTATTATTATTATTATTATTCTGCCATTAAACTGATCAAACCATAAGGCTTAGAGACTTGAAACTTGGCCAGATGGTGCAGCTCAATTTGGGGAGGCACTGGCAAAGACTCACCCCAATTGGCCAGTAGGGGGCGCTACAGTGGTCAAAAATACGAAATTGCGCATAACTTACATCTTCAGACAATCCTGGCAAAAATTTATCCTAAGCTTTTTGTTCAACCTATCCGCACTTGAATAACGCCTGAATGAATCTGACGAAGAGTTCGCCAAAGTGGACATGAGGCTATATCTCCTCAACACTTTATTGCATTCAGACCAAACTTGGGGCTGTGTTCGAAATGCCATACTATCATACTAGTCGTACTATTTCTGCAGCATGCAGTATGTATGCTGCGCATAGTATGCAAATTTTCTGTATGCATGAAATACCCGGATGACCTACTATATTTGCCAGAATCTGCTAAATATAACTCAAGTATACTGAAATCAGTACAGAAGCTGTGTTCCGAATGGCATACTATCATACAACTCCTACTATACTGCAGTATGCTGTGTGAATACTGTGAATAGTATGTGAATTTTCTGTATGCATGGAATGCCCGGATTACCTGCTACATTTGCTGAAATTTGATGTATGCATCTGAAGACGCTGCATGGGATACTGTTTCCCAGAACACAACGTTCTCCATGTGACGTTTCATCTTCAAACGCGGGAGTGAACTGGAGGCGGGGAATAGTAATTATAGGCTAAATATAAGACTTGTTTATGCATATATACATATACATGTAAACTACAAACTATCCTGCGTATCTAAAAACAATTTTGTTAGTAGGACATAAATTGTACTTTAATCTCTGCGGCACTTTTCCTATCAAGTCAAATGACGTCACCTTTATCTCTATAGCGCTTTATGCCTTGTTTCAAAGATATTACATAATATTAATATTGCAGTAATATAATATATAAATAAAATGTATAAATAAAATTAATATTTTTTATATTAATTTTTTAATTAATATTTTTCTCCGGCCACCAATGCCTGGCTGTGATAAACAGCACTGCAAAAGACGCGTATTTCTGTAGTATCAGTGGCGCAGTGAGTTAAAGGCGCGAGATGTGTGCTGTTGATGCAAGCGATCTGAGTTCGATTCTGCCTTTTGTCAAACTCGTGCAACTCCTTTTCCCATCACATACCAGATCAGAAAGGCATTTATTTTCAATAAAAAATTAAGTAAATATTTGAAAAGTGGAGATTAAACACCTCATTAATAATACAGTGTGCTTAGCTGTAGGTAGGTTTTTGTCCCAATAAAGTGGCGTTCATCAAATAAAATTTATGATAATTTACACTCAGTATGTTATTGCATACTGTTTTATAATGTACTACAGTATTGAAGTATAAATATCTGCCACCTAACTACTATTTACACACCTGTTGCTAAAGAAAATGCTGCTATTTATTATTATTTGCACTAGTGTAACTAGAATATATCACTTTTTCCAATTAGTATAACTGCCAAAAATATCATTTAAAGACAGCTCATTCAGTTCAGTCCAATAGCCTAAAGTTCTTCAATTATGAAACGAGTTCAGTTGGGCAATATTGTGTACTAATATGAAGCCTTATTAACAAGCCTTTGTAAAAAGAATAGTTAGCACATTTGTTTGTAAGGTAACAACCTTGACAGCTGTGCTGAATTAATGTTTGTGTTTGTCATGTGACAATTAAGCATACTACTCTGAAACATTTGTTGCTTATTGTATACTGTTTCACACACTATTCTTTAAAAAATAGTAGGCAGTATGCACTGTGTACTGGGCAGTAAGCAGTAAGCAAGTATGCCATTTCGAACACAGCCTTGGAGTTTGTTATCACATCCATGACCATGAGGTTACCTGCAGAATGTCAGCACAGTGCCACCTAGTGGTCTGGAGATGTGAAAGTTTGCTCTATTTGTTTATAACTTCTGAAAGGTTTGGCCAAATATCATAAGACTAGTCTCTTTAGATGGACCAGCATACTGCGTTGAATGGTATCTGATTTTCCCATGTTGGCCATTTTGGGCATCCACCATTTTGAATTTTTTCTTCAAATGCTATATTTTAGGAACGCATTGGCGTACTGTTACAAAAGTCGATATGTGTCGTCTGTCCCATGCCCTGAAGGTACTCAACTAGTTTTGGGGCAGCACCACCTTGTGGTAAAAATATATATTGCATCACATATTGGTCAAAAGTGATAAATCATTAAATAATATGACTAGTGATTGTATTTCTGATGAACCCTGGTAATTCACCCTTCACCGGAAGTTTAATTGACAGGCGATCTGACCAATCATAAGGCCGAATCTGCCATTTTTATCAGCAAACAAATGTCAATGGTCTTGATCTTGAAAAATGGTGTGTATTAATGTCTTTCTAGTTGAAACAAGATACCTTCTGATGTTCATTCATGTTTATTTTGTGCTATAATTAGTAAAGAGGAAGAGATGATTAGTTCATGTGATGCTTAAACTGAGGCGTTACAGTGATCTTTCATGACACATTAAAGAGCCACAAAACTGTTTTGTTTGAATTTCTTAAAAAAGACTAAATTTAAAGCTAAGACTTTGCTTCATACCAGAAGTAACCTGCTCTGTCTTGTCTGTCGGCCCGTTGGTAGTTTCCTCTTTGCTCTGTGATGTATTTTCCACTGCATGAGAACATGATGTGTGTCATGAGAGCACCATGGATTGTTGGATGTAGCAACAGCAACTAAGGGGGACGGGTCTTTGTGAAGGGTCAATTGCTGCTTGCAGCTATATTTTTAAATTATTTCATTATTATATTTACATTTTCCCCCTATTTTTTAGCTTATATTTATAATAGTTTCTATTTATTATATTATTTTTTATTATTTTACAAATTATTTAAACCTATCCAGATGTGTACACTCACAGCACCACTGCATAAATCATGCTAAAATTGTGATATTTTGATTTGATTTGAATTATTATTAGGGATTTAAGAAGATAGTTATTATTACTTATTTAATAATCTAACCCATCCAGATGTGTACACTGATACACAGCACCACTGAACATTGTGTAGAGAACCTGTGTTTCATGCATAAATAATATTTAGATTTTATTATTATTATTATTAATGATTTAAGAAGATGGTTATTCACATTATCGTTATTATTATTCATGCTAAAATTGTCATATTATTTTTTTAATTATTATTTTTAGTGGGGTTTCCCCTATTTTTAGTTATTTATATTATTATTTTTATTTATAATTTATTTAATTTTTTATTATTTAAACCCATCCAGATGTGAACACTGATATGAGTAGTTGTAATATTCCATATTTGATTATTATTATGGTTATTTTTCAAGTTTATTAAAAAAAAATCTAGTTCAGAATTATTCCAATTTTTTATATTTATTTCATGTATAATGAGTTTTGCACTTTACCAAAGACTGGCCTTACACCATTAACAGCATTTTGAGAAAGTAAGGCTTTTTTCATTTCAACATTTTTCTCATTACATCATTGTGTATTTCATACATGATATATGAGTATATTATATAATTGCCAAGAAGGTGCTTGCGTGAAGCTCATTCGTGCAAGACTCCTGACTCCTGATTCTTATCAGCTCCTCAATCGTTGCTTTCAATCTCTATATATCTCACATGAGGATGGCACCAGCAGACATGCTGTGGCAGATATGGCATGTCCAGATAGACTTCTTTCAGGCCAGGTGAAAGCCAAGGCAGCGGCTGTGGCAGAGAGACAACCTGGTGCTGCCATCCTCAGGTAAAGTCACTGGGTTCAGTGAGTGCACAGCGCTTGGATGATGGTCACTGGAGACATCTGAGGCTCTGATAACACAAACCTCGCCAACTTCACCCACCTCTAATGTCACGTCTCCTCTCTTCCCGGCTGACCTCCAAAGAGGGCTTAGCGCTTGCGTGCTGTATGCGTGTGTGGATGCCAGACTGCGCAGAAGGATGTAACCGGAGCGCTCCGTCAGCACAGGGGGAGCCCATAGTGCTGCTGCCTGCCTCTTTTGGGGTCAGAGGGGAAATGGTGCAGGGCTTACACAGCTGCCAGTTCCAAGCACAGACATGGAATAGACTCAGGGAGTGAGTGGGTGATTCTCTCGGAACATGGTCAGAAAAATATTTCACTCTAAAATTAAAGGAAAGAAATAAAACATTATTTCATTTTCCAGACATATTTAAAATATTATAATAAAATAAAAATGAATTAAAATTAAGTATAAAATAATATATGCAATAATATAAAATATATAATTACAAAATATACAATAGTATATATGTAAAGTAAAATAAAATTACATTTCAGAGCCTTAATGTTTTTTTAATTATAAAAAAATTGATAAACAATTAAAAATCAAAATAGAAAAGAAACTAAAGAAAAGAAAAAGAAACTAAAGCCTATTTTAAAATATCAAAAATAAAATAACATTTGATCAAAAATGTTGAGATGTAATGTAAAATATTTGATATAAAATATACAATAAAAATTCCATACGTTTCATGTGCAAATGTATAATAATTATTCTAAAATTATGATTTAAAACATTTTTTTTTTTAGTTATAAAAAGTATATATATATATATATATATATATATACACACACACACATATACATCTTAATGACCTAAAATTTTTATTTAAATTTTTTATTATTATGGGATGAAATACAATATGTAACCCAGACAGTTCATGACAGGCTTTGTGAGATATTCAAGATATTCTCATGGTGGGCTTAACTGTGGACTCTGGCTCAGGCGACTAATGTGCTGCATATACCAATCTGCGCCCCGCAGAGCCCCCAGTTGCCTTCTCCCTGTCATCACAGGGGCCGGGTTGCTGCTGGCCTGCATTTTCTCGCAGTGAGACCTTTCCTCGAGCTGGCTGGATGAGTGCTGTGGGGGCTGCTTCAAGCTCAGCGCTGCTCTGTTTGAAGGTGCTGTATGGCTGAGGAATGCAGAGCTGGGCGTGCTGTTTGAGGGGCCTCACAAAAGGGAAAGGGGGGAAAAGGGAGTCAGACTGAGTCAGCGGGATTGACCTTTGGACAGTCAAGTCAGGAAGTTGTGACTCAATTTCACAAAGCAACAGTGATGGAGGGCTCAAAAAAGCAATGAAATAAGAAATATATACATTGCAAGATAAGGAGATAAAGTATTCATGAAAGAGAAGGAATGGAGTGGGAGTGGTGAAGAAAAAAAATGCATTTCTGAGTATCCAAAGCCCCAGCAGCTTAACATGGGAGCCATATTCTTGTCATTGTTCCTTATATCAAACTGGTAACAGTGCCAAAGTATGTGGTCACTCTTGTCAAACAATCCAATTTCATATTCTCTATCTGCTTTCTCATTCAAAAGATGTTTATTTGTAAGGAAGACCCGACAATATGTACAATGCAGTTATACAAAATCAGACTGAACATGCTGTTTACCATAGCCGCAGCACTTTTTTCTCACAAAATCTATTCTGTAAATGAAAATGCACCAACAAACAAAACCATAATGTCCAGGATGTTACCCCTTGAGCCCATAATGGTGGAAGGAGCCCTGTGCTCCAAGGAAAAGGAAAAGTGTGTGTGGGGAGACTTCAGACTCTTTGTTTTCAAAGCTCCGTCTCAACCTTCACCTTTCCCATCCGTTCACTCTTCCTTCTACACATATCGACTCATGTGCATTCAGACACGCACACATCTCAAGTCTCGGCCATATGCGCTTCTGCACGTATACAACTACATGAACACAATTGTCCTCAAAGGACTCCATATATTGGCCGCTGTTCTGAACTGGAGCATTAATTCTGTATGAACCGCAAAATAGGGGCTGTTTTTTTTGGAGGGAATTCTATTTTTTCCGCAATTTTTGGTTTCACTTTCAAGGTGTGGCCTTGCGTTTCCTTGGCGGTGGTGTTCAAACACAGTTCCAGGCTCAAGGCTGCAGTCTGTGTCTGCCTGCAGTCCATGCCGAAATTGGGTGAGTGCGGATGTGTGAACACAGTGGGCTTCTTTATGTGCTCTGCGATTTTCACACCAGATGAATTACCTGCTTTGAGTCCCTGCAGTGGGTTATGATGACATCAAAGATCACGATTAATAAAAGAGTCTCAGACCATCATCAGAACAACCACAGAAATGCGACTTGGTCAGCAGAGTGGTCTGTGTCCGTCAGCACCAGTTCTCACAGGGTACGTACGAATCAGGAGCCCCGCCACTAAAGAAAATCAGATGAGACAAGCTTACTTTCTCCCAATGACTTACAGAAGTTTAACAGACAAGCTTCTTCAGAAACATACGTTTTAATGTGTTGCTTTTATTTGCGATTTAGTAGGGATGGGAGATGCCTCTTAAAGGGATAGTTCACCCAAAAATGAAAATTCTGTCATTAATTACTCACCCTCAAATCGTTCCAAACCTGTAAGACCTTTGTTTCACACGCATGCGTTGTGGTACTCTCGTGAATATCAGCGGAGACTGACCTGGAAGAGAAGCAATCATTGAATAAAGATGCTTGAATAGAATTGAAAACTGTTTTCTTTGCGCACAAAAAGTATTCTTGTAGCTTAATAAAATTATGGTTGAACCACTGATGTCACATGGACTATTTTAACGATGTCCTTACTACCTTTCTGGGCCTTGACCGTGTCAATTGTGTTGCTGTCTATGCAGTGTCAGAAAGCTCTCTGATTTCATCAAAAATATCTTAATTTGTGTTCTGAAGATCTTAAGGTCTTAGGTTTGGAATGACATGAGGGTGAATAATTAATGACAGAATTTTCATTTTTAGGCAGACTATCCCTTTAAAAATTCTGGTTCCATCACAGTTCAATTAACTATTTTTAGTACTTTTTCAATCAATCAATCAATCAATCAATCAATCAAGTCCATCCACCCACCCATCCATCCATCCATCCATCCATCCAATCAATAACTTATTGAATTTACTTCCCCCAGCAGGTCTCACTCTTAAAAATAAAGGTGCTTAAAAGGTTCTTCACAGCAATGCCATAGAAGAACCATTTTTGGTGCCACAAAGAACCATTCAGTTAAAGGTTCTTTAAAGAACCATCTTTCTTAACCTTTTATAATCTGAAGAACCTTCTTTCACCACAAAGAACCTTTTGTGAAACAGAAAGGTTCTTCAGATGTTAAAGGTTCTTAATGGAACCATTTAGACAAAAAAGTTCTTCTATGGCATCGTGAAGCACCTTTATTTTTAAGTCAACATACCAGAAATAAATGTAATACAATTCTTGCAAAATGTGTCCTTAGTGTTCTTAGAAATGTCATAAAAGCAATTTAATAATTCTTTCTAAATATATAAAAAAGCTAAAAAAAACATAAATGTGCTAACAAATTTCATTTGTTCTTCTCTCAATTTATTTATATTAAAATGTCAAATATGACAACCAAACAAATAATGTATACATTTTGCCACATGAAATAACTTGAAATTCAGTAAATTAGACAACACTGGTCGTGCTGTATGTTTGTGTTTAACCACAGAAGAAGTGTCTTATAAGAATCATTTCTTTGAGAATCTGACTTGAGCGCTTTTGTTTTTGATTTACACAAGAGTCACAAGAGTCATTCCTTTGGGAATCAGACAGCATTATACACACTGTTGTGTATTTTTCATTCAATTCATTCACACAGGAATCACATGCACTACACTGGTTGTGGTGTATGTTTTTAGTTCACTAAAAAGAACTAACTCTTAAGAACAATTTGCTTGGAAATTGCACTACTTTGGTTGCATTATATGTTTGGGATTCACTAAAAAGAACTGGCTCATAGGAATCTTTTGCACAAGAATCACTCGCACTACAGTGGCCATGTTGCATGGTTTTGATTCACTAAGAACTCTCACAAAAACAATTCGCTTTGGAATTGCACTACACTGGTCGTGCTGTAAGTTTGAGATTTACTAAGAACCAGTCGTTTGTTCAGGAAACTGAATATACAAGTCACCGTATGTTCTGCACTGGAGATTCATTAGTGATGTTCCTAAACCTTAAAATGTGGTAGTTTACAATGGAATGCATGCTGGCATTATTGAGAGAACAAAGGACTGATGTGATTGGATGTTGATACAAGCTTTTAGTTCTGATAGCATCACTCAAATGGAAGTCAATGACAAACTGTTACACTAAACAAACTTAGCGTAGAGGAGAGCACTAATCAAAGCAGCGCAAATGATGCATGGTCATATTCTGGCAATGCTTTCATATGAACAGCGACCACAGTAAAAAGGCCTGTTGATTTAGGCTGGACTAAATAGAAAGAGCTTCTTTATGTTACAGCTGAGGGAATGCCTCAGATCACGCATGCGGTTTGTGTGCATGTTTGGACTGTTGTTGATCTGATGTGGTTCAAGAGGGAGAGAGAGCCTAAACTAGCATCCAAAGCCAGTCACTGGAGCACTGCTCTGCTCACAGCTGAAACTTTTAAACGAACTGACCACCCGTATGCAGCAATCCTGCTCTTGGAGGCCTGTTTTTTAAGAGGAGCTGGGGTGAGTGAAATCCCAAGCCCCTCTCCAGACTGGCTCTGTGGCTTTTGCCCTGTGGAGCTCTGGTGTGGTTAACTTACAGTCATTCAGGCCCATTTCCCCTCGTCTGCCTGCTTGTTTACATGTTTCAGAGCAGTTCACCTTCAGTGGCATTTCGTGTTAAACGGCTCGGTCACGTCAGAGCCGCATGGCACACAAGACATAATTCTTGCTGTTTTGGTTTGTCTTTGTTTTCCTTTCTTCCTTCTCTCTCACATCAATAATTCATTACAAGTCTGTTTTTTTCCTTCCCCTATTCAAGTGAAGGCCTTTTAATTCCAGATAGCATTCTGCATGCATGGCTGAGTGGAGCGCTGAAAGATTTTTGGAGGGAAATTTTAACTCTATTTATTCTCTTTCTTCTGAACGGAAAGGAGGAATTAGGAAACTATAAAACATAAATCTACCCTGGGAAAGGGTCTATTTAGCCAAATGTCAAATTTCAGTCAAAGGTCAGGTGTCTGTCCTTTGTGTGTTTTCTTTAGAATGTACAAATGTATAGTTAAAAAACCCTACAGATTTTGCATTGCAATGTTAAAAGCAAGAGTTCAAACAAAATAATAATCCTGTCATCATTTACTCACGTTGCTCCAAACCTTTATGATATTCTTTCTTCAATGAAGCATAAAAGTAAATTTCCTCTAATGAGCTGTTAACTATACTTTAACCAAGTCACTGAGTCAGTGAGTTTTTTTTTTTTAAAGAACTAGATCATTCCAATTAGTAAAAGAATCATTCAGACGGGTTTTGATCCAACGATTAATCTAAAAGATTTGATACAAAAGAACAATAAGTTCATGAACTCAACCTTTCTAATTTTCCCATAAGTGTGCCTATTTCTCACACAGAGCTACATACTATGGCTTCAGAAGTCTTGCGACATAACACATAAGTCACTTGGTTTTAAAAAACAATCAGTTTTTTTTTGGCCGTTCTGAAGCATGACAGATCCAGTCCTCATTCACTTTTATTATATTGAAGAAAAATGGGTCAGATATTCAATATTCATCAAAAAAATTCACATTTTGTGCTCTATGGAAGAAAGAAAGAGAAAGCTATGCAGATTTTTGGTTTGTAATTGTTATAATGACTTAAAACATATGTTGTTCAAAAGTTTGCGGTCGAAAGACTTTTTCGTTACTTTTAGAAAGAAACTGTAGGAAAAAAATCCAAAGAAAAATTGAAAAGTCTTTGGTAATTTTCTGCCATTATCCATTAAGGTCCTGGACATTTCTTTAGACCTAAAACACAACTAAATGCAAAGTGTAATTAAAATATGGGTAATGTGAAAAATCAATACAGAAAATTCCTTCATATTAGCACCCTACTGAACTCTATTTTTATGGACATTTTTGGAGTGGACCACCAGGGATTCCTCTCTTCTTCTTGTCATTTGTTACATCTCCTTGGGCCATGACCTCAATCCTGAAGCAGTAATTCCCTTAAAAACACATACACGTACATTTGACAAAATAAAGAACTTTTCTCACTTTAGAGTTCAATTGGATTGATGAAAGCTTCAACAATGTCATGAACTAGCAAATCGGAAAGCATTATTGATGTTAGGACTACAGGGACAAATAAGCGGGAGAACAGAGAGGTGTGAATTCTACAGTGCTGACTGATTTGTGTAATGAAATGATGTGGTTGAGCGAAACTACTGAAGGTGGAAAAGAGTTACTGAGCGTTGTGCGTCATAGCTGAATAACATCGACCGGTAGGCACGGGAGACCTGCGTTGGTTGTGTGGTTTGAGTCTGTACACTGTAACTATAGGGGTGATAGTCTGCATTAGCTCCAGGGGGAATGTGTGAACACATTGACAAAACCATTCATTTACAAACACTTCCACACTGAGGTCTAGCACCTGTAGCCCAAGTACAACCCCGATGAACACACAGCTGTGTGTGAACAGTGTAACAGCGGCATTGCGCACTTTGATCGACACGGCACACAGGCAGCCCTGAGCTGCAGAAACATCACACATCTTGTCTGATATTCTGCATGTGCAAACTGTGAAATTCCAGCCGTGCGAAACTCAACCCGTGACAAATGATCAGCCAGGGGAATTCCAGTGTGTCCGTTGCCATACAACAGGGTGTGTGTGTTACAGTGGGTCCGTTTGGGTTCCGTGTGGATTCCTCCCAAACCGCACACACTGATCCAACGGAGAACTCAGCTCTGAAGCTACAGGAATCCAGTTTGGATTATTATATTAATGTTAAGCCCCGAGGGGTGGGCTGCTAAGTTAACACTGACCTTTAGCAAGTCCAAAAGACAACATCTCACTGACTCACTCACAGACCACAGTTAAAGTCAATGTGAATTGCTTTTTGCAACCAATTTACTTTTAACTTCTGTAATGCACTCATAAATATGTCACAGTAGGATATTCGGCAAGGAAATCTTGATTTTATTTACTGGAAATTGATTGGATAGTGAAAAGTGGGAATGGAAAGGGAAAGTCATTTCAGTGGAAGAGCAAGTAATATATATTTATATTTACAAAAATATTCCATCAGTCCATCCAGTAATATATTAAAACACATCACAACTAAAAGTAATGATAACTTGATTCAGTGGTCGATTCAGTAGCCTCTATGATGGATTCAATGAGTTCATTCAGTGGGATTTAAATGACTGGCTCAAAAGAGTCATTTGTTCATGAATTTAATTTTACACTGTTTGTTTTTGTTTCATGAAACAGAACCAGATCATAAAAGTCATTTGTTGGTGAATTGGACTACACCATGCTTTAACCAAGCCCTAGTTCGCAAAGTGCATTTAGAAAGCAAAAATTGACTTTGAGTTACAGTTCTAGGAACTGCTCGCCAATTCACCATACCAATATGAGAGGACAAGCCACATTACCAACAAAACAAGATAAACAAAAACCTGCAGACATAGCGAGAAGACAGATCATTATAAGTTACAGATGATTACTTTCTGGAGGTTATGCATTAATGCATTCAGAATTCAATATGCAATATGTTTTCGGTCCAATCTGTCATCACTATTGGAATGCTTGCATGTTATAACCTAAACACAGCACCATAAAATTTTTGTATGGTATGCAATAATGTCAACATACATTCAATGCCACAGCGAGCAGCACAATCATACGCTGTAGGTGTGAAGCCTGTAAAATGTCCATTTATTTCCAAAGCCCGTTAAACAAACGAAGCCCTGCGCAACTCCACAGCTGATGTCATTTCCTGCCATTTCCCTGCCTGGGCTGGATGCCACCAAATACCACTTTCCTAAGCCATGCTAAAGTCAAATGAGATTTCTAAATGATTGAGTCTTTTACAGCTCATTTCCAAACTTCCATTCACTCATGACATTTTCACCAGCTTTATCCGCTGAGGCCCTTCCCCCGCTACCTCCCTGGTACTTGGGTGACTTTGATTTTTCTAATGGATTGATTTAATATAAAAATATGGAAAAATAAATTAAGTTCATGTGCCTGGCTGAGCAGCAGATGACATGTTGTCATCCCAAAACCAACAGTTGCCTCTCTCCAATGAGTTCGGAGGTATTTCTGGAGCCGTGGGTCTACTCTGTCTCTTTTCATTTCACTCAAACAAAACTGGATGTTTACTTGGTCAGGAAGAAGTTTTATGCTTTCTCTGGTCACATGGCCTGGTCCATCAAGATCTTCTCGTGTTGAGGTTGAAGTCACAAGAAGGGTGGTTCTGTAAGTGAGCCCTTTCTTTTTTTCAAAGATATCTACCGTAATCTGGGGGTGATGGTGATCTGTGCCAGAAAGAGACGGCTGCAGATTTCACAAGAATGCTTTCAAGATCTTAACAATTCCTGTGTATGTGTTCGACAAGGTGTTATCAGACCGATCTCAATCGCACAAGTCATGGAGTATGACTTCTAGTTCTGGCATGTCTGGAAGCACGCACACATCGAGGAGAAAAAGCCCATCACGTAAGGCGTCGCAGAGCAAAAAAAAAAAAAAAAGTAGGATATGGAGAAGTACTTCATCTGCTGTGACACTGTAATTTCTTGTCCCTCAGCTTGTTTGTTAAAGCGATAGTTCACCCAAAAATATAATTCTGTCATCATTTACTCACCCTCAATCCCGAACCGGTATGCATTTACAGGTTTATTTATTTATGCATGAACATTGCAGCCGAGGTTCACCCACGACCCCTTTTTACAGAGAAGCCTGCAGACGCAAAGCAACTGTTGGGTAGATTTTGGGCCTGCTGGAGGAAGTATTGTGGAGGGGCCATGGGTTTGGTTGCTAAGCGACGAGGGGTGCGCAGGTTTGGGGTAATGAGTGAGAGCTGTCTGCTCAATGTTCCGGGTCTTGACGAGAACAGACATACTGGCCTGGGACTGCCTCTGTGGAGCTGCCACCATGGCCACCTGCTCACAGCAATCATCACCAATGCTCAGGCCAGCCACTGATACAGCATACAGACCCAATTAAGAGCCCCTGCATATCCCCCTCCAACCAGCCATCACTAACACTCTTGCCAGTCTGACAAGGCAGCCTTTTTCCCCCTGAGCACAACTCTAATTAACAGCGGTGGATGTAGAGAGGCCGGGCAGTGTGGAGCTACTAAGCGGGCCTGGGGCACTGGGCAGGTAATCAGCTTAAATACAGGTTTATTTCCTGTCCTCTGCTTCCTGCTGCGTCCAGCAGAGAGTGCATTCTTTTATCTGTTTATCTCCAATTTTCTCTGACTTGCATCATGTCTTTCAGACTCACTGTCACCTCGGCTTAAGTGCTGGGTCTTGGGCGGCCATCTCCTCTCATCAGATGCTTTCAGGAGATGGGTTTGTGGTTAGTTTTTCTGACAATGCCTGGATAAAAGAAGAAAGGGATTAAATAAATTCAGTTAATAATTATTTATAAATATTTCTATTTGAGTATAAGTAAACTGAATAATCTGATTAATGCTCCACTGAGAGGATTTAAAGGGATAGTTCACTCAAAAATGATAAAGAAAATATTTCTGTAATATTTATTCTCTGTCATGTTGTTCCAAACCTGTATGACTTTATTTCTTCTGTGGAACATAAAATAATATATTTCGAGGATTTTTTCATACATTGGAAGTCACTGGTCACCAAAACTGTTAACCAACATTTATCAAAATATCTTCTTTAGTCTTCCACAGAAGAAAGTCATGCAGTTTTAGAATGACATGAGGGAGAATAAATGACAACAGAATTTTCTTTTTTTTTTTTAAATGGCATTATTGTATATTGTAATTATGAAATACATTTTTTGTGGTTGAATATCCTGCAAAAATAACTATTTCAAGATATATACCATTATTGTGATTTGAAATTATATAAGATTTTAGCAATTCAGCATACTACACATACTTGCCAAGTTAATATAAAAGAATTATTATAAAAATTAGAAGAGATCCTGCTTTGCGGTCCCTGAGCTTTCCAAAGTTAAATAGCCCTCTTAAAAAGCGAGCCAAAATCCAGTCAGTGAAGTTTATGACACTTGAATGTACCTGCAAAATACATATACACAAACTACTGCTGTTTGACAAATGCGGAGGATTACACAAACTTGTGGAAATGGGATCTATGTGATTGTTTTCTTTACTGTAACCCAGGAGATAATGGAGTTCAGTTTGACTGTAATAGCATAAAGTAAAGGCTGCAAATGACATTGTGAAATGAGCTCATTATAGCGCAGGATTAAGCGGATGCTGTGTTCCAGCAGCGAGCCCTGGACGGGGAAGAATTTCCTCTGTGTGTTGAGGTGTTGTTGTTGGAGGCCCATGGATGGCTGTCGTATGAAATATCCTTTTCCCTATTGCAGATTTGACTCTTGCTCCAGGCCCATGACTTGAATTTTGGTTTGGATCGGTTGGTTTGTGGAGCTCAATTTCAGGTCCGTTTGGCAGTTTTTGGGGCACTGGGGTAATATAGGTCTTGATTAATAAATTGGATGTTTGTTTTTTCTATCATTCATCAGATTTGGAATTAGGTCAGAGAAGTTTTCAAACAAAAAGTTGCCTAAGCCAACAAACCCGGCTGCTTTTATGCATAAAATGCCACTGTATTTCTTTTATGCTTGTGATGTGGTGTACTGAGGACATTAAAAACGTTTTGTTTTTAAAGACAAAATGTTGGAGGCTAAAACCACACAATCAACTACCAATACTGTGCTACTTAAAATCAGGTTCCTTCACGGTAACAAGTCCCTGTGGATAATAATGGCAAAAACATTTTAAACTAGTCTTAGTTGGTTTGCTGGTCTCTCCACCTGACCAGCTGAAAAGTACCCCAGACCCCTTTAGAACCAGCTAACAGACCAGCTAGGGCCAGCAAACCAGCGGAGGTTAAGCTTGCTTTTTTTTTCTCAGAAGGGCATGACACTGATCAGTACAAAAATTGTGTCTAGACAATATTGACCAAAATGTCATCTCACAATATAACTGTGATCAGATACATTGCATTACTTTCGTTTAAAAGTTGAACTATTTTTCAATTACGAAGCATTAAAGGCTGAAAGACAGGCTATAGCAAATTTTGTGCTGGAGTCTGTTTTTTTGGCTGCTTCCGGCAGATGGCGCTGTTCGTTACATGGGGCTCCACCATACTTGCATGAGGCACATTCAGCCACAGAGACCAATTAAATGTTCACAGCATACATGAATGTACAAGATGATATTCATTGGTGAAAATGAATATGCATACAACATATTAACTGCCAAACAAACAGCCCAAACTTTTCTATTACATGGCCTCAGGCTAACTAACTTGGCGAAGTGAAGAATTAGTAACTGAAAGACCCCTTTGATAAAAGCTATTGTGTTATTAGTCTGTAAAAGATGATCAAAACCTATGTAATCTTAGCAAAAATTGTTACCTGCTACGGTGAAACATCTGAACATTATTATATAGAAGTGACTCAAAATGTAAGCCCTAATATGGTATTTCATTGTCTGTTATTAAAAGGTTGGAAGAATGCCTGAACGTTTACATGACAACACGAAAATAAAGTTGTCAGCCCTGTTAAATACTATTACGTTTACTCGTAATCGGTTATTAGCGAGAGACAACCAAATTTTATGACCAAACTGTTAAATTTTCAGGACTCGCAACGGCATTTTCGGTAAACGTCACGTGTTGTGTGAACGGAACGTACTGGCCTACTAGTTATACGACTTTAAATACGTTAACACACCGCACGCACCGTGTTTGTTACGATTCTTCGTGTAGAATTTCGTACTTACGGAGATAGAAATGTGTGGCATCTTAAGATTTCAGATCCAGTCTTCCTCCAGAGCTAATCTCATCTCTTCTTCCGCGTGGACCAAATGCTGTATTCTACAGGTAACGTAAAAAACAAGCGAACTAACTAAAAGCTGATTTCTGTTAATTAAGATGTACTCGCGTCTCGATTAAGTCTCTAGGCCTATAATATAACTTTGTCAGCTGAGATACATTAGTTATGGACGCTGCTATCTTTAATAGCCTACTTACGGTAGTCTCTATGGTTACAGGTGATTCAGGTTATGGCCTACTACTGAAAGTTAGTGTGGATGTCATTGGCTGAGGCAATCTTTTCAAGTAGCATAGTTTTTTCTTTTTAAGGCTAACTTGCTTTTGAATCTCCTGAAATATGAAATAATAGCAATTAGTGAAACATACAATAAATGAAATAATAGTAATTAGTGAAATATACAAATAAAATCAAATGCAGACCTATATGGTTATTATAAAAATTTAGAATCCGATCCAAACCAAAATTCAAGTCATGGGCCTGGATCAAGAGTTAAAAGCAACCCTACCCCAACTATACTCCTTAAAATTTAATGTTGAGTTTTATAATAAAAATACTTGGAAATGGAAAACAAAACGGATTTGCATCTGTTATTTGATCATTCAGTAGCAGTTCATTTGAAACCTGTTGTAAAATTGCTTTCAAAATTGGATTATCAGTTACAAATGCTGATTATTAATGTAGCCATGTGACATCCTGTGACGTACATTTCTTTAATGCCTTACAAGTGTCAAAAATCTATATTAAACTGTCATATTTGTCTCAGCCTGTTTCTGCAAAATAATTATCTACTTGTCACATAATAACTTTCTTAAAGTCATCATTCTTATGTAAAATTGAAGTTTATTATAAATGATTTATCTGTGTGCATCATTACTATCATAAACTATAATCAAAAACATTAACTTCTCCTCTTCCACGAAACAACATCTCTTCTCTGATGAAGCTGAATCACTCTGATATGTCGCAGTAATAAAGAGTTAAAAAAAGAGTCTCAGTTACTAAAACAGTAACCTGAAATATAAAAATGGTCAGTGACCTGTTGAATCGGGGTCCTCATCAGAACATAGAATGTGGATTGGTCCAATCTAGAGCAGTTTAAGAAAGAGCCTTCTCTTTGTTTGACATGAGTGTGAGTTTAGTAAGATTGCCTCTTTTAGCAAACTATCTACAGCAAAACCTGCACCTGTGTTGGTGAAGGGTTATTTATTATATGATTTCAATTGGCCTTTCACCACCATCCCCATACAGAGAATGAACTACTGCTTAGTCCGTACAGTTTTCCTTGCTTCTTTGTAAGTAGCCTTGTTAGGTTTGTTCTTTTTGGGATAACAATGGCTAGGGATGACAGAGATGTAGCGAAACCCATTTTTACTTGTTTATTTTTAACACTTCCTTTGTGTCTCAATTCTCTCCCAAACTGTCTCACCAACATTTAGAGATGATACCTTTGACTTAGTGTCACATGTGTATACTTGTGACATGTGGCATAAATTATGGTCCATTTTGCAGCTTAATTTGGATCCACTCACTGCAGTAAATGACAACCACAGTTACCTGCTGTTGCAGTGTGAAAAATGACGATATAAAACCTAGCAGTATATATTGTATATACACACACACTCACACATATACATGTCTGTTGCCTATTGGGTTAGAATTTTGGAAGGTGGGAGCGAGTAGGTAGTGCAAGAAGAGGAAGTGTAGAAAGTGGCAGAGGGAAAAAAATTGCCTGGTATTTTTTAGGATTTGCATAGAATCTTGCAGAGTCTGCACCAGGGGTCTACGTCTCTGGGGTCTCGCATTCTCTCTCTCTCTCTCTCTCTCTCTCTCTCTCTTTCCCTCGCACTGCCCCTCAATATCCCTCTGTCTCTCACTCTGTGGGGCCGCACTCTGGATGAAATTTCAGCAGGGTATGAGGGAATGGTTCACAGAGTTTAGCACCTTTTTTAACATAGGCAAAATAAATGACTTCTCCTAATGCTCTAATTGGCGGTGGTTTGATGATCAGGTATCATGGCCTTCAGGCTTGAAGCACCTCGTTGTTTTTCCCCTGGCCTGCTGAAAGAGCCTGTCTGTACCTCTTAATGTCCTGACTTTTACTTTTTTGATGGTTAATACTTTGAGAAAGTTTTTTCATAAAGAGAATTTTGAAATATACCATCCAAGTTTTCACTTTTTATTAACCTACAGTTAAAAATCCGATGTGAGGATCTATAGAATGAGTGAAGGCTCATGATATGTTAGGAAGACAAAGAGTGTTTTGCATACATACGTAGAGATGACAGAGACAGAAAGTAAGTGCTCCTTTGTTCATTGTACATATTTCATGAAATATTCCAGTAATTAAATATTTATTTATTTGTTTGTTTATGTATTCATACGTTCATTCATAATTACACACATGTAATATTATAATTATTTATATGAATTAATATTAATATTTTGTTTAACATGTTAAAATTTTTACAGAACAGTGATTTAATCACATTTTAAGAAAATGTTACTTAAATATTAATAATAATAAATGAGCAATGATAAATTTTAATCATTAGCACTAATGTAACATTATACTTTAAGAACACCAGTCAGCCCAACAGAACATATGCTCAGAGTCTATTTTTATTTCTTAAGCTTACAAATCCAGTGTGGTTGCTTGGCAACAACTTTGGTGTTCAGGCCTGCTACTTTCCATGAATGCAGAATCCAAAACAAGAGTTCATGTTTATGCTTTACTTTGAGAATATGGCAGTTCTCACATATTTTTTTATAAGTACTTGATATTCTGTTGTGCAAAACGTATGATGGATGATGTAAAGTTTGCGGAGAAGAGCTACTGTAGATCAGTTTGTCTGTTCCAAGGAGGGAAGACAGACTGTCAAATTCTTTTTTATGGTTTTGAGTTGAAACAACTGCATCGGAATAATTCCTTTTATTTATTTGAAGTTTTTTTTTTCTTCCTGCTCTGGTAAAAGCATGATTTTGATGCCAGACCTTTTAATCTATGCCAGAATGGGTCCATGACGCTGCTTGCTTGTAAATCAGTGTTAGTAAACTGAATTAATGATCAATGAGTCAAGTCTGCTCACTGCGCCCTTGACAGTCTGGGCCTCTGCCCAACACCAGGCATGATCTACAGCTCAGCCATTGTTTGCATCCAACTACAAAACAAGGATTTGCTCCTTAAAGCGCTACATTCCCTTTCAGAGACTTTATGTGTCTACTTCTAATCGAACTGTGGTTGCGGATCAAAAGATTTTCTGTATTCAAAAGTTTTTTCTTCTTCTTTAGTCTGTGTTTAATTAATATGCAGTACAAATATTTGCTTACTGTTAACTTTTAACCTTTGTAACTGTAGCAGGCATTCAGTACCTCCCATTCACAACATTGTTCAATGAAATGCTATTTATAGAGGCCTCTGTCATGCTGAGCGTCCTCTGTTTGTTGTGAATGAAGCATGGAGGTTATGATAAGGTTAGTTTTATTATGATGGGAAGGGGTTTAAACAGTTCATAGCATATGAAAAGAGTTCTGGTATTGTAAATTGTCTAATACAACATCGTTCAAAAGTTTGGGGTCAGTAAGATTATTTTAATGGTATTGAAATAAGGCTGCAATTACTGATAAAAATAGAATAATATTATTACAATTTAAAATAATGGTTTTCTATTTGAGTATATTTTAAAAAGAATTTATTCCTTGATGGCGAATCTGGATTTTCAGCAGCCATTACTCCAGTCTTCAGCGTCACATGATTCTTCTTATGCTAATTTGATTGCTCAAGAATTTTTCTTATTAGTATCAATGTTAAAAACAATTGTGCTGCTTAATAAAACCATGATAATCAGGATATTTGGTGAATAGAAAGTTCAAAAGAACAACATTTGTTTAAAGTAGTCTTTTGTAATATTGTAAGGTCTTACTGTCACTTTTGATCTATTCAATGCACCCTTGCTGACTAAAAGTATTTCAAAAATCATACTGACCCCAATTGCTAGCATAAGTGTTTGGATAAATGGTTTTTGACTCAAAAACAGTTTTTCATAACTTTTTTCACCTTTGTTCTGACTCATTAAACAGGCTGTTTTTCTTTTATAAACACTATTCGCATGAGAAACAGTGCTTTGCTCTGTTCATTGGTTCGCACATTCACATAAGATCTCTTTAGCGTAACCATCCCACCTACTCTTTCTGTCTAAATTAGTGCCAGATACCTTTTAAAGCTGGAGTCGAGTCTCAAGCTGGATAATATGAACAAGTGAACTTGTGAATTGCTGTTGTGGCAACTTTAAGGTACCAGTGCGTTGAGAGCAAGTGTAAATGAGTGAATGGTTTGCTGTGCTTTTTTATTTTTTTGGTTCTTCAGAGCCATCAATTTCTTCTGCTGTATATGATAGATAGATCAAAGTGTACTTTGTCATGGTCAGCTATTTCTGTTCAAGATGAGAACTCAGACCTCAATTTGTAGGAGTTCTTGGCAAGCTTCAGGCAGTTTCATACATCAGTCAGGGACACAAACTGCTGATGCTCGGAAAGTTAGAGCATTGTACAAGTTATTTTATTAACTTTTTTGGCATTGCTTTCTGTAGTTCAGCCTCAACCCCCATGGGTGTAGTTTGTACCTCCATACAATAATACAATGCAAAAAGTAACAAAGGATATGAAGAACAACATTTACAGAATACACATATTAGATCTTATTGTGCAGAAGCTGAAAAGCTACTTTGAAAACAAGCTTACGTGTTAAGAAACATTGAGCTCATTGTTATGCTAGTCTGTCAAAAATAACTCTGAGCGTTGTTTCCTAAAAGATCCGTTATTGTGTCAAGGGTCTTTTTGCTAATAACCTTCAGCTGACTGGAAGAGAAAATGTTTTTGCAGGATTCAGGGTGGCAAAGGGTGAGAAATGAAAACTGTATTTCCTCCATACCTATTTTCCTCTCATTCTTTCTCTTTCTTTCTGCGTTGTTGTGTCACTGGCTGCTCTTTGAACCTGTGTGGTTGTAAGCAGACCTGAGTGCTCTTCGTCAGCAACAGGTCGGTTGGAAGACAATACTGTGACAGGAAGAGGCTCTCCTCTGGCCTCCCACACCCCAGCCACAGTGCCTGAGCTCAGGCCAAGGAGCCTAAGCTGGGGGAATAATGAGAGAAAGAGGGGAGGTGAGGCTTAGACACTCAATTACAGCTCAATTACTGTATCCTTTGAGCCAACGGAGAAAAATGTGAGCACAAAACTAACCATATTTACAGACACTCTTTTCCGAAATTTAGTGAACTGGCTCCATAGACAGCGTTTTTAGGCATTGTAGGTACCCAGAACATAGGGAAATAATTATGCTGCCTTTAAAGACAGGGGCCTCCAAATATGATGGTCCACAAATATAGCTGGCCCCAAAAGGCTCCCCCTTCCAAAACATATTTATATTTATATTTATATTTTCATGCATGTAAATATAAATTAAAAAAAAATGGTTAAAATATTCTGGAAAATCTTGAAACTTTTTTTTAAACAATTTCTGCAATGTTCAGCAATGTTTTTAAAACCTTGACTTTTCATTTTCTAAAATACATTACCATTCAAAAGTTTAAAGGTGCCATAGAATGCATTGATACAATATTTTAAATTGTTCTCTGATATCTACATAGAAGGTATGTGGCTTAGGTAAGGGCAAAAAATCTCCAGAAACGGTTTTACATGTCCTCTTACAACCCTAGGATTTGTCCCTAGAATTAAATGGTCTGTTATTACCTTATTTGGAAGGGTCATGAATAATAATGTTGAGCTCTGCTCTGATTGG